>JAKTSS010000391.1:0-11759 GCA_030580355.1 Debaryomycetaceae sp. yHKB357
GGGGGCGCGGGGTGCGTCACGTGCCAGGCTTCTTGTGTCTACGGATCAGGGGAAACCCTTACGGTGAACTGGCGACACGACGGTTTCACCCTGGGCTGGCTTTTTTTGTTCTACAGATCAGAGTAAACGCTTACGGCGAACTTGCGAGACGGCGGGTCCGACCAGTGCCAGCTTTTATTGGACTACAGATCAGAGTAAACGCTATAGGTGAGCTTGCGAGACGGCGGGTCCGACCAGTGCCAACTTTTATTGAACTACAGATCGGAGTAAACGCTATAGGTGAACTTGCGAGACGGCGGGTCCGACCAGTGCCAGCTTTTATTGGACTACAGATCAGAGTAAACTCTATAGGTGAGCTTGCGAGACGGCGGGTCTGACCAGTGGCAGTATTTATAGTATTACAGTTCGAAGTAAACGCTTACGGTGAATTTGCAGTACTTGCAGCTACACCAAGGGTAACCGAAGGGGCCATGACCAGTACTACAGAAGAGCTAGCTCACTTTAGTTTTGCAACGAACGATAACACAATAGGATGAGCCCACAGATAGACCGTAGCACACAATTCATAAAGCAACAGCTCTGGACTTGCAATTTGTTAGTCAAGTGTTGGGGCCTATTGCAGCTCACTTCTGTGACAAGAGTGGAAGGCTGTGGGGAGGTGCCTGCATTACGTGATTCGCATCCATAGAGAAGGGCCGAAGCAGTCGATATAGTATCTCAGTCAATTGGCAGCCAGCCGGGGCCTCGAGCACTTGTCAGCAGGCTCTCGGGCCAGATGTGTGGTGAAAAGAGGATTTGCCCCGAACCCCAAACATATTTGACAGTGCCTTCCACGCTCGACGAGCGCCTTGTGACAGATGCGGGTTCGGATCTGCCTCATCAGAGAACCGGTTGCAATTTATCTCCAATTACAATTGTGGTGGCAAATACGGAGTGCGGTGGTCAAGAGCCAAAGGGTCAGCAGAGTCACGAATAAATAAGACCGCTGTAGAGATTTCACGGCGCTCCCCCTGGACGGCGCTTTCTATCCCGCACATTTTTTTCTTGGTTGGAGCTCGCCCATAAAAGGTACGGCCCGGCACATTGGTCGTTTGTTCAGTATAGCACTTCGGCCACTGATGAGCACAATAGCGAAAGGTTTGCCTCGACGTTCCCCTGGTCGGAGTGACTTTTTGACGATATCCGCAATGTCCAGTGAAAGGAGATCGCAGAATAACTTTTTTACTTATCTTTAGTGAGAAGCATTGTACCCTGGAAATAACAACCACACCATTATTTTCATCCCGGACCATTAGGGGGAACTCACAACTGATCGGAGACTTCCATCTTTGAAAGGGAGTGGGGGACACTAGATGGCCCTGAGAGGAACTACCACGAGAAATGCGAATTACACAAGGGCGGCGTACCAAAGGAGTGGCTCGGTGTTATGGTACGCATTGAGCTGGCTGTGGAGGCACAGCGTTCTCCACATGCTACTATGGAATCATGGGAGCATCTCATTGGGGTCTTCATCCAAAGCGCGCCGAGATCGGAGACCTCACGGGCCTACACCATTTATGGTGGGATTAATGGGGTTGGCTTGGCTGGAGCAGATTCGCGAGCTCGACGTGGTGGTACGTCACTGTCTTTGGAAAAATCCACCAAATTCAGAGGACACATTAAGAGACATCTGCAGCCGAGGCGATCCGGGGAGGCTACATGGGGGGGTGTGACGGGCGAGCGGTGTGTGCTTTCCACTCGTCTTTGTCATGCCATGTGTACCCATGGGTCTCAAACAGTATCAAACAGGAAAAGGTGTTCCGAGATAATCGCAGGGGTACCGTCGAAGAGGATGAGAACTGACAGGGACAACGATCGACGGGGGACACCTACAAGGCACAATTGTTGGGAGTATGATCTGCTGGCCACTCAGAGGCGTCGAATTGGGATACGATGCAGCCAGTTTGGGCAACACACGACCAAGTAGTGTATATAGAGCCGGAGGTTCGCCACCAGTAGTGGCGGTTTACGGGTTATAGAATATACGATTATGTCTGATCTGGAAGGAGAAACCACTAGTCACTCAGTTGTCAGGACAAGACAAGAGCGCTACGCTCAAAAGGTTATGAAGGCCCTTACCTTAATAATGAGGTCTGTCAAACTGACTGACATCCTTCCAGCTCACCCGTCGTTTGACGAGTACACCGTATGGTGGATTCGTCTCCAGACAAAACTTGAATCTGCAGGGCGGCGGTCGCTTGTCGACTACGTGGAGTCGGGCGTCTTACCCCCGGAGATTCGTACGGCCGACGTTGATTTGCAGTCGCTGCTTGAGGGTGACATTCGGCACTCTGTGGCTTCTCTTGTGCGAAGCTGCGTTGATCCCGACACTCTCCTTCGCTACACGGAACAGTCGCTGTCGGCAGACATTTGGGTTCGTTTGCGGCAGGATTTCGGCTCGCCATCTTGGCGAGAACGCGCAGCCCGGATGAGCGACATTTTGTCGTCCCATTCTGCAAACTACCAGGAGGCGGAGGCGGAGGTCAACAAGTTTTTGAGATTACTTGGCGCCTCCGAATGCACTACCTTGCAAGACTACCGGCAACGGATTGTCAGTGGCCTCGTTTTGGCTCGAGTCACTGATGAGCGTTATATAGATATGATCACTCGTGACAACGTCATGGTGTTCAACCCCTCTGCTTGGATTCAACTTACTCGTCACTTTCCACCCCTCACTACGGCTGTTTCAGAACTGCTGACTCAGTCTGCGGGCACCGTGCTTGCCGTCAATGGTCAGCACGGACTGTCGCGCAAGAGGCCCCGAGTCGTCTGAGATTTTTTCTCGAAGAATCATTCGATTCGTCGTTGCCCCGATGCTCAACAACAATCACCATGGGAGTGTGTACGGTGAAACTTAGTGGAGAAGGCGTTCTTTTATCTCGGAATGACAGGACAGGACCGGTGTGGAATAAAACGCGTCACGGATGACGGGTGAGTTGCAGGCGACTGTGAGTGGACAGCGGTATAGGGGCACGGTAACGCTTCTTGCTGTTGGTACTTTCCGACTGTAATCCTGCGAGATCATTCCAGTACGTGGCGGGAAGAGGAGGGACTGGCAACACCCTCCGATTCACAAGTCCACACGGTCGAAGCATAAGCTGATGTTCTGTCACCCTACTTGGTTGAGTTGTATCGTGACAACCTGCTAGGTAGGAGTTGTGTGACTAGACGACTACCGAAGGACAAATCCCGAGGTTCTCACTAGGTAAAGCAACTGAAGCTTAGGGAAGTCGGGTGGTCAAGTACAAAGGAACGGCCACTTGGATGACCCGACGGGAGGTCTGGAGTACTTGTACTCTAGAGCGTTCCGGCCGAGACCAACCTTGGCTCGCTGAAAAAGGCACGGTGTCCCATTGGGGATCAACACCATGACTGGATTACGACTCAGCATCAAGATGGACTAGGCCTCGAATGAGGGCTAGCTCGGGAAATTTATTGCGCACTATGGGGAAGGGACGACGACGTCGTTCTGAAACTGTTGGGAGCCGTGGTGACTGGCCATACTCTCGGCGCAAGGATCCTGATCTAGGTACAATAGTGACTGAAAAAGGGCCACTAATGGGTCTTGGACTAGTCTTGGTGCGGTGCATCGGACTAGGAAGGGATGGCTCTGATCGGGGTGAGGGTTCAAGTGAAAGGACGGATTGATGTGGAACCACAACGGAAGAAGGATGTGGAACTACGGGGGGAGATGAGGCTTCGGGGTTTGGAAGAAAGCAGACTGCAGCGGTGGTGTGAGTGGGAGTTGGGGGTGGATGAGTAAATCATGACGAAGCTGATGACGAGAGTTGATGACGATGCACATGGGCCTGATGTTGGTTGATCATACCTTCATGGGGACCAGTATGTGTATGCCACTATGCCAGTGATGGGTTTCATTCCCATGACTGACACTGTGCCAGTGATGGGTTTCATTCCCATGACGGACACTGTGGTATATCGTTATGATGCTAAGTGATGATGCTGAGTGATGATGCATATGGGCCTGATGTTGGTTGTTCATACCTTCATGGGGACTACCTGTATGTTGGTGGAACCAATGGCGGGTTGCATTCCCATTTTTGGTTGTGTCATGCGCTCCCTGAACGATCTTGTGTGAAAAGATATGTGGGAAAAGATATGTCACGGAGACTTGGCCTGAGTGGAATTCGTTGCGCACGAGACCCTGCTTCTCGTGGACTTTTTCGATCACGCGCCCTCGTCGCCTGGCAGTTTTCGACCACGCGATCCTTTTTTCCACTACCCTCGCCAATCTTTGCTACTCGCATGATTTAAACATCAGTCCTTACTTCATTTCCTGGTCTCCGTCTGCCACATCAATCGAACCAACAGTCGGCCACAGCGAGTCTTTTTCGGAATGAGTTATTCCACCAAGTCTTTGCTAATCCTTCTGCGTTCGGACGCGGAATCCTCGAACGTTATTTGCTTGGTACAATCGAAATGTTTCTCACGATCACTGACGAGCAGAATTGCGAGAGGTTCGCTTCGGCGTTTCTCTGGTCGGAGTGACTTTTTGACGATATCCGCAATGTCTAATGAAAGGAGATCGCAGACTAACCCTGAGACTGCATTGGGTTTGGATGAGATTAATTATTTTCTATAGGGCGGGCTTTGTATCAGGTGACCTGGATGATCGCGGAAGCTGTGGATATCATATCAAATCGATAATATTATCTTCAGCAGATACTTTACGCATGCGTGAACCCCATGAGCATGAGAGTTAAACAAATGATCCTATATACACCAAAAGCAGAGGCCAGACCCGTGTTTCTCGAAGACCATACGACGTGCAGAGTCTCTTTGCCCACCAGCAATACCTTTTTGGTTCCGCTGACATATAAAACCAATTCTTGCGGTCGAGTTTGTGCGCTCACCAGAACAACAGACCATCCTGTATAAGTGTGTGTCCTCAAATCACTGACTGTGTTGGACATCTTAGCGTGGCAACGAGCTGTTTGAGGGGATTCTCAAGCAGCTTTATATTCAATTTCATTTCGGCTGAAATCCTCATGTGAAAATAAAGTGCTTAAGATCAAAAAAAATCACGAGGTGAAGTGAATTCGACGCATGATGCGCTTCAATGTAAATTATTTTTTATTTAGATAACCCATCGTAGTCAGGCCAGGTCTTCCAAATGCGTCGACTTTCCCCCCCAAAAAAAAACCAGGTGAACTGTAGCGAGAGTATTCCCCAAACGGAACCCACTACTAGCAAGGCCAAAACATTTGGGGCATTGATCATCGGTTTAGTCATATGTTGGGAGCATGCAAGTTTTGGCCCCTGATGGTGAATTTTGCACTGATCATAGCACATGCGACTTTTCTAGCGTGGGCACGAAGGACAAAATATGCGTAATGGTGAGTGTTGAATGTGAATCAGGAAAAGTACGAAATAATTATTTTAGCTGCCTCGCGTGGCGGCAAGCAAATCGTAATGAATAGTATGCATTCCGGGATTTGTCTACTTGAGCAAATATATCGGATTGAAACATACATCATACATATATTGGATACGAACCCACAGAAGAATCAGTTTTACGGTGAAATTAAGAACGTGTTGAGTTGAAAGAGTCGATCAGTCAAAGAAAAGAAGGGAGGTGATACGAGCACGCCACGCAATTTGAATCCGGACATTCAATTCGGGGATTCTAGGTTGGTCAAGCCGGATGATTGTTGTCTTGTTATTGGAGAAAATAAAAATTTCAGCGCTCGCTAAACTCGTCGGGACGCTCAATTCCAAAAATATTATTTTCCCCTGTTAGATCCCGTGAAAAGTCCGGTAGCGTGCGCAGCTGAATAGTTTCATTGATACCAGGTCCTTAACAGGAAATGTTTTGACCAAAGTATAGTATAAAACGGTAGGGCCAGCCTACGGAACACATTTTCCCAAATCATATTCGTCTATGGGTTCATCAAATACTACTGACACAACAACCTTTGGACTGGATAGTTTAATTCCTGTCCTAACGTTTACCAAGACGCTCTCGCAAGATGTTGCAATTCTTTCCAAAGGTGGGAATTATACGACGGTCGTCGGCTTATATGGCGCGCAAGAGGTAACCTCAAAATACAAAGGTGCGGGTGGTACGACTTTTCTCAGTATTCCCCAATTAACTATCTACTTTTTAATGATATTGGGATTCAATTGCGCGTGAAAGACACAATGTACTGGTAGAGCTTACACCCCGTAGCCATTATGTGAGATTTTAACATATGGCTTAGGGTAAAGCGGACCCTCCATCAGCGGAGTCAAGACTTCTAGCGTTATATACATGTTACGAGTCTACCGGAAACCCTCGTGTATTTGGATACGATATATTCAGCATTAACAAGCTTGCCTTGGTGTGTCAGGCATTCTGTCATAGGTCGTGTAGGTCGCAACAGAGTCTCCCCAAAGCAACTTTTCTTTCAGTAGGGATGCCACGATCTCAGGATCCCTTGCTACCTATGTAGCTACTTAGCTTTCTGGTATGCTTTCTTGCCCTGGAACATCGCCGTTCCTCCTCTCCGAGTACCGAAAAAGCGAATCAGACTTGAATGATGATACTACTTCTGTCTGATCCTGTTTAAAGTGCTAGCTTCACACGCTGCGTGGGCCATGTCCCTTTATAGAATAGACCCCCGCATCTTTATGCCCTGCATGGATTATGTTCCAATTCTTTCCACATATTTTCAAATATACAGTTGGAGTCATGTTTCTCGATCTTTCGCGACCATGTGGTGTTAGTGCTACTTGCGGGGGGGGGGGGGGTCTAATGGCACATCATCACTCCAGTACTGCTGCTATTGCAAAGCTACTGGCGCCGTTGTCTTATCCTTTGTGATTTGTACAAATTGAGGTTGTGGCCACGAAGAAAAGCCACACTGCCAGCAGTCTCTAGTCGTCAGGGGTAAGCATCGTCATCTGCATTTTTTTCCAAGGATTGGTGACGGAATTACAGCTGTAGGGATCAAAGCGTTATCTCTAACTTTGCATTTGATGAAAATGATTGCCAGGGCAACTAGGTTTCGCTTGCATATGGTTTCGAAACTTTCAACATGTGTTTTCGGGCGCATATGCACAAGACATTGATTTTCTCCTGGCCGGACCAGATGGTAGACCGTCGCCCAAGAAGAGGATCAGGAAAACGCGAATACCTTTGGCGACGACGTCCAAAGCCATTAAACCGCGCTCCAATCAGAGAAGAATGTAGAAGACGTCGCCGGCAACGGGAGCAAAGAAACAGCCCGTGCCTTTAACGGAGCAAATCTAAACTAGTATTGATCTTGAGGATCTGCTGGATCTGCCAGTAACCCCGGAAAACTGTCCTTTCTTTTCCAGTTACACCATAGAAGAGTTTTCGAGAAGCAAGCCTTTATCATATAGTGCCGTTGAGACGAGATATTTACTTCAGATGATCACCTCGTTTCTGATTATGCAGTGGCAGCCGGTACAAAAACGGTCTCATCCCCGTCAACTCGGAGTAAAAATCTATACTCAGGTTGAGGAGTCTAGTTAAATCTGGCCCGCGGGCAAAAACGTACTCGGCCAGACGATGATCTTGATTCTGCGCATAGATGAATATTTATCGCATCAGTAAGATCATGCTCCTTCCGCCTGATTCCGCCCTGGCGGAGATGATTGTTTAGATGCGGGCACCCAGAGTGTTGTTTCAGAGTTGGGAAGCAGGTTGTGACAGAATTACGCAACCTACTCCCGACATGACGCGACAGCCCCGCCTAAGAATTGAGGTTAGGGAGAGCCGAATCACTGAGGTGTGCTACGGTATCGTATCTATGTCTTGGAACTTCGTGAACCAATTAGCCGAGGAACCATCTGTGGCTCACTTTCTACTGCTATTTAACTTTGCTGCGACGCCACACTGGTCGAAGCAGGATTCCATGATTACCAATCCTTATTTAGTGGTCAATGTGGTGCGGTCAATCTGATGGTCGGGTGGGTAGTGCTAAATTTCAAATGTCCTGTGCAAAATTCGATACTAAATTAGCGTGCTCAAATCGATTATCTGGTGATCAATTTAGTGGTCGATGTAGTGGTCAATTTTCGAGTGATCAGTGCTAATTTTCGGGTGATCAGTGCTAATTTTCGGGTGATCAGTGCTAATTTTCGGATGATCAGTGCTAATTTTCGGGTGATCAGTGCTAATTTTCGGGTGACCAGTGCTAATTTTTGGGTGACCAGTGCTAATTTTCAAAAGTCTGGTGCTAAATTCGATACAAAAGTAGCGTGACCATTTCAAATTTCTGGTGCTCAATTTGATTGTCGATTAAAATTTTGGAGCGCTTAAATTTCGGCAGGGGATGAAGTGTTTCATGTGGGAAAGATTGTATTTGGACAAACTTTTTTCGTGGGGAAATGATCGACCGAAGCGCAAACTATCTCGGCAGATCCGCTCACTTCATCCGGTCACGTATACCCAATAGCCGCGGTTACCTATTCGGACTGCCTGGAGGCACCTGTCCAGATCACGCAACCAACAGCCCCCGAATGTCATTTCCTTGGTCCTATCAAAATGTTTCTCACGATCTCTGAAGAACAGAATTGCGAAAGGTTCGCTTCGGCATTCCTTCGGCCAGAGTGACTATTTGACAATATCCGCAATGTCAAGTGAAAGAAGATCGTATATATACACTTATTTAAATCGTATATGTGCATTGTGTTGAATTTATGAAACATTAGGCCAGTGGCCAAATTTAGAAGGTAACATACTCGATATAAGACCTCATGGTGTCGTAGAAAGTTCATAGCCGCTGGAGGTGTACACTGGACGATTTCCAGAGCACTTTTCAAAACATCTGTAACTTTTAAAGTCATTGATGGGTGTATTCAAGAGCACCTACCAGAACATCCGAATCTTCCACAATAGACGCTGGGGTGGCATGACAAACTGAGCGTGTCAGTCACTGCAGCAACGCCCGCGAGTACAAGGTTGTGCTTGGCCAAATTAACAGAGCCGCCGTTCCCACAGTAACGCCAAAAGTGATATTGAATGAGCCACCGCTTACATCTTGACGGATCTTGGCAGTCAATTCCACTACACTTGAGGCTCAGGCCTTCACGCTCACTATCGCAATTCAGGACGCTTGCCAAGCCATAATCCAAAGCTCGAGAAGAGGTAACATAATCGGTGAAAATGACGTCTTGAGTGCCGATGCATTGTCTGCAGCTTTTACCAGCGGAAACGATCTGGCTGCTTAATAACAAGGTGACCAACTTAAAGATAGAGAGCATTTTTGGCGCGAGTTTGCGGTGGGTGAAGGGAGGCCTCTTCATACACATTATATATTGCAAGGCATATGTAGCTGGTTCGATCTAGCGGAGGGTCTGGTGTCGCGGAATAGCATCGTAAATAATACATCAATATGCAGAGCCGAAGGGGAACTTCGCAGACGGAATTAAGACAATTTGAAGGGTTTTTGCAAGCCGTGTTGTTCAAGTTGGGAGCGTTATCAAAGAAGAAAAGAGATGTACTGGGGACCAAGGACTAAGCTCGTTCGCTACTGCGCGAAGCGGGCTCTATTCAAATTCTTGTGGGATGTCTGAAAGAGGCTGATGAGCTGGGGACATGGCTCTCACTTTGAACAAGATCAGATGAGATTGCGTTGACCAAAAAAACACGCTAGGCGTTCCTTTTGGCAAAAGAAATGAGCCCGGTCCCCTTCGCGGCTGGGAACGGTTATGTGGTACTGTGTCCTTAGCGCACATGGCAGTGGTCAAGTGTAACGGTTGCATTGGCTTGATGGGGGTTTCGATTGTGGCATTTTAGCCTATACCGCTGGTAGAGTGTGACGAGTAACAAAGTCCATGTAAGATGATATCACACACCTCTGTTCTGCTCGGACCTAAAACCGCACGTGCGTAAAAGCGTTAATAAAATTGCGCCGCGTGTGGAAACGGTGCGCAAGTGGGCCGCAAAGTGCAAAACCGCATAATATGGATGTCACTCACACCAGTTTCTTGCGATGAGGTGTGCACATTGTCCTTGTTCCTCTCTTCTCTTCTCTTTCGCCCGTGAGGTCTAGGCCGTGGTAGCTAGCCGGTAGGTGAAATACGAGAAGGTTTAACCATATTATGCGTGTCAAAGCAAACAGGTTTAGGCAAGCAGGTACACTTTTTTTGGGCCTATGTAAGGGGTATGCCCCTTAGCCTCCCCTGATGGTGGTTACACTCACATTACCTTCGGGTGACAGCGTCCTCGTCCGAATTGGTACGCGTCGACAAGTCTGCATTTCACGCTTCCATACGCTTGCGTAGAACGATTCGTCGCCTTTGGCAGCCCTCGGTGCTTGGCTAGTCAAGTACACTTTGCTACTCTCGATTGTCGAACAGGTGGCTTGCCCCTGCAGATCCCATCAACCTCGTACAAATTTTATTTTGACTTTCCAGTACTCTACTTTAATATTTTCTAGCATTCGCCACCGGGCGTGCCTGTGTTCTTGTGTGCAACAGGCTATCCTTTTTTCAATTGTGCGAGCTATTGTGCCGCTTATTATTGAAATGAAGGCGAGTCGTGCTTTTTTGGTGGCTCCGAGCGCACTTACTTGTTCTGCGACGTGCACTGCACGCGACTGCTCTTTATTGTCATCCCTTCACTCTTGGCAATGGTATCCAGGGCTTGGCAGCTAATACAGGTAATCTGATTTAGTCTGAGGTCTGGCAGTAGTTGCTACGGCTCCTACGGAATAATCTGAGTGATGGGGGAGAGGTCGGCCACTTGGAGTACAGATCAGTGGAGGGGAAGCAAATCCAGATCAAAACAGCGTGAGGAGAAATCCGCTCACACACGGATCCCCTCTTACATAAACCTACTCCACAACTTATCCTGCCAGCCACTTACCCCGCTACAGAATCCCTCCGGGATAAAACACCTCACATACTCACCGCACATGATTAGAAACCCCCGTCACCATAATTCACCACCATAAAAAGCAGACGCGAGCTTTGCAGATTCGAAAATTCCTTAACCAAAAAAGGAGTGCTATTGGCACATGTATATTGTGGCCCAAGATCGCTTTACGCTAATGCGCCAACAGACTTTTGAATGTGGAATACGAGGCTTCTGAATTTAATTGCTCTGAAACAAGCTGTAGCTCTATTGTTTAGGATGGATTGGTCGTGCCTTATAGTGAAGCTGACCTTGAAATATTGGCCTAGAGGTACCTGAGTTGGGGTGAATGTGACCAACTGATTTACAGCTCAGATAAAATTCGATTATAAGAAATTATTGGTCCTACACGGTGTACAGTGTCCGTCAGAGGCTCCACGCGCTACGATATCACTACATGGAAGGGCCGGCGCTTGTTTGCTGTTTCGAGCGCGTGTGACTTAGTTTTGGATGGAGTAGCATGGCAATGCGTTCACGAGCAACACCATCACCGCGAAGATAGTTTCATGGAGGCTGTTGACGGCCAATTCAGATCACCTGATTCGTCCTGGTTTGGGAGCGGGAGCGGAGGTACTGCGAGTGCGTGGAGAGGGAAGCACACAGTATTAGAAATAGATTTCTTGTTAGACGGCGTGAGGAGATTCCCCCAATCGGCGGAATCCCGCTCTTTTATATTCTACTCTAATTTTTATTATTGCCAGCGACCATTGTCGGATAGTGCACTTATTGCCCTATCCTTGCTTTACCGATTGCGCTAATTAGGCCAAGATGTATTCCTTGTTACGACTAACCAAGGAGAAAATCTTCCATCTCACGGGAAGATTTTCCCTCTACC
>JAKTSS010000392.1:0-11748 GCA_030580355.1 Debaryomycetaceae sp. yHKB357
GGATCCGTCCCTCGAGAATCTGCTTGTGCCCATTATCTGTCCAACAACGCAGATGTTCTTCGTTTTCGCGCAATTCAATGATGGAAACTTCCAGGCCCTCTGGAAAGTACTTGGTGAGACACGATTTTGCTTTCTTCATGAGGGTATAGTGAATGTCCAAATACCCTGCCACAAGATAATCATGAATCTTGATGCGTGAAAAAGAGAATTCCCCGCGCATAGCATCATTCGTACCGAATTCCACCCTTACTATCCCGTTATCCATAAGCGAGCAAACCAATTTAGTCCATTCCTGCAACTCAGTAGGATCTTCGGGCTGGGTAAACCTCACGTTGAGATTGCGCGAAATAGTAAAGTCCAAAGACTCGTAGTACTCCCTTTGTATTGTATTGTACTTGTAATGTTTTTCCAGATTCAAAACACAGCGCATACGCAAGCTGTGGCCCAAATCATGCTCATCGGCGCATTCAGGAGAACTCGTGCAGTTGAAAAAGAGCACAGACTCGTTGCGGGCGCTGAGAGCTTCGTAAAAGTGCTCATATGTGCGACGAGGATACATTTCCTCAAACGACATGAAGAGGGCATAGTCTCCTGCATTTGAATTGGGAAACTGATCTTCAAACTCGCTTCGAGTTGTGCAGAATGGCCTGTCGAGGAGATAAAAGCCAACGCGCCTTTCAAAGACGTGAACATCGTTCAAATATTTATATTGCGACGGCTTGCGTCTGGTCATGTTGATGAAGTATTGCGTCGACAGTGTCGGATAATGTGAGCATTTTATAGCTACTGCTTGGGCGCATTTTCGGTTGGTTTTTTCGGTTCGGCAAAGGCGACGTAGAACCTTAAAGGTTAAATGCCATGGAGGCGTTTTTAGAGTGGATGATGAACATCGAAAGGCAGAGTATAAAAATAACTGATTTTTAAACTTCAGACTTTTTCAAGGGTCAATATTGAGATCTGGAAGCTTAAATGGGAGCACATAACTCAGAAGGGAAGATAATACGGCGAAGTCACGACATCGGGAGCAGAAGTGATTGGATTGAGACATTGTTAGATGTTCACAGAAAACAACTCAGAGATCTGGGATCTTAAATGGCAGCACATAACTCAGAAGGGAAGATCATACTGCGAAGTCACGACATCGGGAGCAAAAGTGATCAGATTGAGACATTGTTAGAAGTTCACAGAAAACAACATAGAGATCTGGGATCTTGAATAGGAGCACATAACTCAGAAAGGAAGATAATACTGCGAAGTCACGACATCGGGAGCGAAAGCGACCAGATTGAGACAGTGTTAGAAGTTCAGGGAAAACAACATAGGGATCCAGAAGCTTAAATTGAAGCACATAACTCAGAAAGGGAGATAATACGGCGAAGTCACGACATCGGGAGCAGAAGCCACCAGATTGAGACATTGTTAGAAGTTCAGGGAAAATAACATAGAGATCCAGAAGCTTGAATTGAAGCACGCATAACTCAGAAAGGGAGATCATACTGCGAAGACACGACATCGGGAGCAGAAGTGATTGGATTGAGACGTTGTTAGATGTTCAGGGAAAACAACTCAGAGATCTGGGATCTTAAATTGGAGCACATAACTCAGAAGGGAAGATCATACTGCGAAGTCACGACATCGGGAGCAAAAGTGACCAGATTGAGACATTGTTAGCTGTTCAGAGAAAACAAATCAGAGATCTGGGATCTTAAATAGGAGCACATAACTCAGAAGGGAAGCTAATACTGCGAAGTCACGACATCGGGAGCAAAAGCGACCAGATTGAGACAGTGTTAGAAGTTCAGGGAAAACAACATAGGGATCCAGAAGCTTAAATAGGAGCACATGACTCAGAAAGGAAGATCATACTGCGAACACACGACATCGGGAGCAGAAGCGATCAGATTGAGACATTGTTAGATGTTCAGGGAAAACAACATAGAGATCCGGAAGCTTAAATGGAAGCACGGAATACACAAAATGGTGGATAATAACGCAAACTTAAAAACATTGAAAGCACAAAGTGATTGGATTGTCGAGGATAATTGACGATGGGAGGGACAAAAGAGAGATATGGAGAATCAAAGGTACCAGCGGGCAGGGTTAACGCATCGAAGCTACCAGCTGACACAGTTGGAAGGGTTAGAAATCGAGTGACGGGGTCGGCAGGGTTCAGGAATGGAGCTACCAATCCTATCAAATGATAAAGTTTAGTCTTTCTGGTAACGAAGGCGAATGTCTGCAACGAGAAAAGCAATTGACTGAAACAAAGAAGAAGCTGTTGTTCAAGACCACCACTGGGGCCTAAAGTTTAAACAAGAGGCAGCCAATAGTTTTGTTCAAAGTATCGAAGTGGATTGAGAATGGCATCACAAGGTAAACCAGCACCCAGGGAAGTGCGGTTTGAAGTCAAGACAGGCAACCGACAGAAGGAATGGGGTACAATTCGGAAAATTAAAGAGAGCCTCAACTCCAATAGGTCAGGTTTACATCACGCTATACGTGTTCTGAACAGAACTCGGCGCATCCCAAAAGGGCAGGAGCGTCTCCCAAAGGTCCCAAGAGGGTAAGAGCACCTCCCAAAGGTCACAAGAGGGTAAGAGCACCTACTCAAGGTCCCAAGAATGTCCACATATGCCGAGCTTCGCTGTGAGGCGTACACCACCGGTGCCCATCGATGACATAAGCAGCATTTTCGAGGTCAAGCCCCACCGTAAATCTCGCGAGGTAACACGGTGCGAAATCGTGATCCGGCTAATGCTCATAAAACGCTTGTTTGCGCTATGCGGAGCGCTGCTCGTGGCCGCGAACCGCGCCGACTTCTACGACGGCGGCGGCTTCCAGGTCTGTGCGGGCATCTACGCCAAGCACGACTATGGCGGCGCCTACAAGCCCCACATTGGCATCCTGTTGGCGTCCTTCAACGACCACCACTACCTGCTCAACCTGCTGCTGAACACGGCGTCCGACATCAAGGTCAGCTTCGTCATCTTTGAGTACCGCGACATCGACAAGCTCGGCCACTACGTCGGGGACGGCCACTACAAGTACATGTGTGACGACGTCGCCATCAACGACTTGAAGGCCTGCAACGAGTCTCAGCGCGGCCAGTTCATTGTCAACCTGGACCACTACAACAACACCATCTTGACCTCCACCCTCACATCGTTGGGCCTGGCCCATCTAAACTACACCGTCAACAACACCGGCTACTACTGCGTCTCCACCCACGTCCAGGACGGCATAAAGTACCGCGGCACCGTCAACTTCCAGAACGCGTTTGGCGAGTTGAGCGCGAGCGAGATCCCAAAGTTGCCGGCCTACGGCATCCTCACGCTCTGCTACGCCATTGCCCTTGCCCTCTTTGGCTTCCAGTTCTTCAAGAAACGGAAACAGAACCAGATTCTTCCGTTGCAGCGATACTTGCTCGCGATGCTCGGCTTCTTGACCTTTGACACGTTGGTGGTGTGGTCGTATTATGACTTGGTGAACCGCAGCAAGAACCCGTTGCTGGGCTTTGTGGTGTTCTACGGCGTGTTCCTTGCCATTCTCAACTCGATCAAGATCACGTTTTCCTTCTTTTTGCTCTTGTGCATTGCGTTGGGGTACGGGGTGGTGGTGCTCAAGCTCCCGAAAAAGGTGATGCTCAAATGCAAGATCCTCGCGGGCCTCTCGTTTGCGTCGTCGCTCCTCTACTTGACAACATCGTACAACACGCGGCTGACGCTGGCAACGGTGACGACCGCCAGCTTGGACGACACGTCTGCGGGGAATCTCTGGACGCTCTTGCCGTTGATACCCATCACGCTCTGTCTCACGGCATACTACATGGCGATAATGGTGGGGATCCGGCAGACGACGCTGAAGTTGCACCAGCAGCGGCAGGTGATCAAGTTGCAGTTGTACGAGAACTTGTTCCGGATCATTTTCCTCTCGTTCTTTTGCACGTTTGCGGGGCTTTTGCTCTCGTCGTTCATATTCCTCAGCTTGTCGAACACGGACATGATCGAGGCGCACTGGAAGGGGGCATTCTTCTTGTACGAGTTCTGGCCGAGCGTGGTGTACTTTGTGGTGTTCATGGGGGTGGCGTGGCTCTGGCGGCCGACGGAAACGAGCTACATGCTTGCGATCTCGCAGCAGTTGCTGGGACAGGGCGGCGGCGACGGCGACGAGGAGGCCGGGGGGCACGAGTTCGAGTTGGACGACATCCTGCTCATGAGCCACTCGGACACGGAGGGGGACGGCGGGCGCGACGCGAGCTTGGACAATGAGTTCGCGACGAGCGAGACCAGCGACGGGAACAAGCACTCACGCGAACACACGCACGAGGGGCCGAGCGAGGGGGGCGACCGCGACACGTTGTTTGAGTTGGAGGAGGAGCAGGATGCAAAGAAAAAGAATTAGTAGACATGGTGGTAACAGGTGTGGTAAAAGATGTGAAGGTGAAGGTGTGGCTGTCAAGGTGAAGAAAACATGAGATGAGGCGAAGACGTGGGGAAGAAAAGGCCCTGCGATTGCATGATACAAGTAAAGATCACGAGTGTAATGACGTCATAGCATGGTAATGGATCAGAGTCGTCAAGCAATGTCGTCCTCTGCTTTTCCTTCAACTGAAACTTTAAATCAAGTTATCTATTGCTTATGTAAGTCAATTACTATTACATAATACTTTTCAGAATAGTATTCCCACTCTGCCTCTCTGGAATATTCCTATATCTAAAACCAGCTTTACCTTTAGCTTAAATCAAGTTATCTTTTGCTTATGTAAGTCAATTACTATTACATAATACTTTTCAGAATAGTATTCCCACTCTGCCTCTCTGGAATATTCCTATATCTAAAACCAGCTTTACCTTTAGCTCGGGATCTCTCCCACCCCTCTCCATTCTCACCACACTCTCTCCATTCTCACCCCAAAGTCTCCTCTCTTCAACACTCGCTCCTCCATGCACTCGGCCCTACCTCCCCGACTATCCTCCACCCCCTTCCCCGATCTCATTCCCTCGGACTTGCATCGCTCATCGGCCCCGCTCCTCTCGCCTCAATCCTCGTCCTCTCCCCCTTCCTCCGCAAAACGCGTCTTCCCAGACCCCCCGGCCCGCGATCCGCCCCCTCCCGCCTCCGCCGAGTGGTCCGCCTACGCCCCGGACCCCTTAGTCTACAAGGAGTACCTCTTCTTCTTGCGCCAGGGCTCTCCGGACGCGTTCCTCTCAAAACACTTGCAAGCCACCGTCTCCAAGGCCGACTTGTGCAAATTGCTTCTCGACTTGCACTACTCAAAGGCCTTGTTGCGCGACTGCCTCTCCAAACTGACGCGCGACATCGCATTGGTCCTCAATAGCCTTATTCTCCAGGATCTCAACCTGAAACGGCCCCTCGCCACTGCCGCCGCCATAGCCTGTCGCCCCTATGCCCTGCCCACGTCCATCTCCTACTCCATCGCCGATTTCCTCGCCGACTTGACCCGCGCAAAGAGCATTCTCTTGGTCACGGGCGCCGGCATCCTGACCTCCTTGGGCATCCCCGACTTTCGGTCCTTCAAAGGTCTCTACTCCCAATTGGACCATCTACAGTTGAAGCGTCCCCACGAAGCGTTCGATATCTCGACGTTCCTCAAGAACCCCAACATCTTCTACTCCATCGCTCACATGGTGCTCCCCCCGGACGAAGACCACGCCATCTTCCACAGCTTCGCTAAGCTCTTGTGCGACAAGCAAAAGTTGCAGCGCAACTATACCCAGAACATCGACAACTTGGAGGTCAGGGTCGGGATCCCGCCCAGTAAGCTCGTCCAGTGCCACGGCTCCTTCGGCATGGCGACCTGCCTCACCTGCCACAGCAAGTTCTCCGGCGAAAAGATCTTCGCCCACATCCGCGCGAAATTGGTGCCCCGCTGCCTGCGCTGCTACCTGCTGGTGAAAATCAACGACGAGGTGCCCATCAACTACGGCGTCCTCAAACCCGACATCACCTTCTTCGGCGAAAGCCTCCCGAAACGCTACAACTCGCACGTGGCCCGCGACACCAGCGCCTGCGACTTGGTGCTCGTCGTCGGCACCTCCTTAAAGGTCGAGCCCGTCCTGAGCATCATGGACCTCCCGCCCCGCACCGTGCCCCGCGTCTTGATCAACCGCGACGACATCGAGGGCCGCAACTTTGACCTCAAGCTCTTGGGCAACTGCGACGACATCGTCACCTACTTGACGCTGCAGCTCCCGCCCGACTGGGCGATCGACCACAAGCTGCTCCGCAGCTCCGTGCCCCGCACGTTCCGTGTGGACCAGAGCGGCACCGTGCCCGCTGCGTATGAAATATCGCTCGTGTCGTCGTGAAGTCGTCAATGGCCGTATACATGTTGTTCGCTCTCAGACTCTTGCTGGTGATGTTGACTGCTACTCTTATAATGCTACACCCCACCGCTAGTGTCACCGGTCCCGCTGCCTCGCCTCTGGCGCCCACCACTGAAATTACTCGCCTCGCTACCCACCACTGAAATTACTGGTCTCGCTACCCACCACTAAAGCTACTCGTCTCGCTACCCACCACTGAACCCAATCATCCTGTCGCCCTCCTATTGACCAACTAATCACGCCATCCCACCCCTGAAAATACAATACTTGCTTCCCTATCGCCAAAATCATCATTCCTATCACCAACCACTTATCACACCAATCCTCCCATCCCACCCCTGAAAATACAAAACTTGCTTTCCTATCGCAAAAATCATCAATCCCATCACCAACCACTTATCACACCAATCCTCCCATCCCACCCCAAGATCACTAATTACACCTCTATTTCTACTCCTAATTCTTCTTCACAACTTCCTTTGCTAATCGCGCTCTCAAACTATTGGTGATGGCCATTTAAAACACACATCTCGTGCTGTGTTCTGCTCCCATAGAAACTTTGCTTTTCCCTTTGTGTATATTCCGAATCACATCAAATCAAGCTAGCAGTATGTACCCCGCTCTGTGACCGGTTTGTCATGGCTTTACGCGTTAACCCTTGTAACGGTAAAAGACTGGTCTAGACGCGCTGATCTTGCCTCGTGAATCTGCTGACGACCGATTATCTGGCTGCGACTTGTCTGAATCAAATTTGCTCCAATGCGGAAATTGGTATCAAACAAGATGTCCCTTTTCGCAGCCATTTATCAAGATATCGCCCGCATATCCACCTCTGCGTATGTTTCGGTGTCCGTTACCCATCCAACGTCACACTTCATTCAATGGCCAGACCTGTATTCGGAAAAGGTTCGATGCTTGTGATACTTTCTTCCTTTGTGTCGCAATTACTGCCTCTGCGCTGCAGCATCTTGGAGATAATTTTTTACAAGATGGCACCACACGCTGATAAAGGTCACAAGTCCAGACACCTGTCACAAACTCGGGCAAGCGACTCTGCCCAAAAGCTCTCACCATGATTCAATAATCATGCACCGCTTCAAGGATACTTGACTCACCAATGACGTACCTACGCGACCCCAAATCAAGAGTTGTCTTTTTCATATCCAGCAAAGAGTGAGCAGTTTGCAGCCACGCGTATCGCCTCCTAGTCCTTACGCTATTTCTTAAAAGGGTGGGGATAATTGAACTTCACCTTGTGAGGCGAGCCTAGCAAATGACAATGCTCGGTGGACAAAGAGACGTGCCTTGAGGGGATTATAAGAATCACCGGCAAGTACGTGGCAAGTCACAAAAAAAAGGAGAATCATGTGGGTATACACTAGTACGCCTGCGCCTACATTGATAGTTCCTCAAGACGTAGCGTTAGTTTGTGCTGGGCCTCGCCCCAGTTTTCCGCGAGCCCCGAGTAGAACGCGATCTGCTGGTCGCAGAGGCCGAGCATCGCCAGCTTGAGGGTGTTTTGGTTGAACTGCTTCCAGTAGGGGTACTCCTGGTCCACGAGCTTGTGCACGAGCTCTTCAACGACGGCGGTCTGCACGGCGATTTCGTGCTCCAACTGGCCAATCTTGTCGCGAAGCTTCTTTGCCTTGGTCTCGGTGGCGGTAGAGCCCACGTGGCTAGTGGCGGAGGTGCTGACGGTATCCTTGATAAGCTGCTTTGCATTGTTGACGATCCCGTGGTTGGCGTGTGATCGGGGGAGCGTTGAGGGAGGCAGGTGGGGCGCGTCGCCCTGCAGCGGGTGGACGGCCCCCGAACCCGAACCGGATCCAGACCCGGCCAAGTCGGTCTGCGCCTTGGCCAAGTAGTCGCGCAACACCTGGACATCGACGTTTTTCGTGTGCTGGAGCTCGATCAACGAGGTGAGGCTCGCGATATACTTTGAGCAGTCCTTGAGCAGGACCAAGAACGACTCGTCAACGTACCGGCCCAACAGCGACCAGCTCTGCAGCATGTACAGCAAGCAGTCGGCAAAGACATGAAAGTTGGAGGCGACAGACTCGCTGTCGCCGCTATACGCCTGGCCGATCTGAGCCATGTGGCTGGCGAAACTCTTGTAGTCACTGGACATGTCGCAGTTCTTCTTGTTGAGCTTGACAAAGATGCGATCTAGCTTTAGCAAGTTCTCAAACAACTTCTTCAAGCGGTCATTGATTTCCAAGATGTCAATGTTCGTTTCGCGCTTATACTTTGACGGTGTCAAGAAGTTCATGACTGTTTCCAGGATAAGGTCTTCGTTGACGACTTTGCTAACAAAGCCTGATGAGTGGGAAGGGCCGGCCTCATCCATATCGCGGGTCTTTAGGGTGTTGGTAAAGTTGAGCCAGTGCGGAGAGTCGCTGATAAACAAGTGTAGGATAGCCAGCTGTTTCAAGTCTGTATGGCCCACTATAAACGCCATGAACCTGTCGAGAGAGTGTAGGCGCTTGGCGACAAAGGCGTCGCTCAAAGTATCGCCCGTGAGGTACTTAAAGTTCAGCTTTGACGGGAGCGGGGGGATCATTGTTGCCGGGAAGTCGTTTGCCAAGCACGCATGGAGACAGGCAAAGTCGTGGTAGCGGCGGCGGACGAGGATGGGGCAGGGATGGGGGTTGAGGGCCAAGACGGCGGGATGCGCAGTATTGGTGGTAACGAGGTAGGAAATGTACGGTTTGGAGGAGATATCCGAGTCTTTGCGCGGAGAAGAGACGGTGGCAGAGATAGAATGATCGGCGTTGCTATTGGCAGTGGTTGCGGTGGAGGTATCCAAGGCTACGGCGGTGTCTTTGGCATTCGCAGGTGAGTCCAGCTGGGGCGGGAGTTCGCGAGCATAGTCTTGAGAGAGGCGGCTGTGCGAAGAGTCGTGGTCTGAATCCGGCGCTGTTGTCGTGGTAGTGGTAGTGAAGTCATGTTCGGACGCTGTGGAACCTTCGTCGTAGTCGCTCATGGTCAGATCTTGACGAGTTATGCTGTAGATTCGGAAGGTTATCTTGCAATTTGGCAGTAGGTCTAATAATGGTCACGTGATAGGGAGATAACACTATATGCACTACCCGAATATCCCCTAATCGGATAATTTGATAAACGGATATTACTGTAGCTTGTGATCTCGATAAAAGGATACTGCGGTAACATGTGCTCCCCTCGTACACGCGGTTGCAAATGACGCGTCCTACAACAAATACAAGACTAACTTTTAATAACTTACTATACACACTATAGGAGCATCCACACGGCCACTCCGATAACCGACGCCCCCAATATCGCGGTGATGATCCCGGCCCCGGCCTTATCTTTGGCCTTTAGTGCGAGGGGCTCTCCCAATAAGCGCCCTGCGCCGAACCCGTTCGCGGGGTTCGCGATGCTCAGGCCTCCTGTGCTCGCAGTGTACGGCGGCGGCCGGTCGTGCACCCTCACATTCGTCATCACCTCGAGTGCGGCCATCTGTTCGCCGAGCCCGTAGTACCCGTCCCACAGGTTGGTGAACCAATTGAGCCCGCACGTGTGTCCGTCGCGGCCTCCCAGACACTGGCCGGCCGCCGCGTTCGCCGAGTCAATCAAGTACTTGTCGATCACCGGCTTGGTCTCCGGCATCATCACCAGCGTCGCCCCCAAGAACCGCGCCATGAACGCCTTGAACGTGCGCTGATCCGTATTGCACGTGACGTGGTTGGGCCGCTGGCACGCTGGTTCGTACATGACAGCAGACCCGGTGCTGGTATTGAAGAACACTTTGGTCCCGTTCAACAAGTAGAGGGCGCGCGTCCGCCACGTGTCGTTCAAGGTATGGTTGTAGAGGTATGCGGCGCCGGAGAGCATGAGCCCCTGGTTGTACAGCCACTGGAACTTTGTGATGTTCAGGCAGTTGGAAATGTCGAATCCGTCATACACGTACCAGTGCTCGCCCTCGGTCATGAGCCCCGCCGTGTACATCCAGTCCCACACGCGCTCGGCCCACTCCGCGTAGCTGTCGTTGCCCGTGTATCGCGCCAAGCGCGCCCCGAGGTTGAAGAGACATCCGTTGGACACGGAGTTTTTGTAGTCGTAGCCCGAGTTCCACTTGAAGATCTGCCACCGCAAGCCGCCGCCGCACGACGGGTCCCACCGCGACGCCATCGTGTTGAACACGCCCTGCACGAGCGTGAGCCACGCCTTCTTGGGGTCCTTGGGGTTGCTAAAGTTCTTCTCGGCGGCCTGCATCGCCACGAGGCCCCAGATGCCCTGGTCGTCGTTGCCCTCGGTGGTGGACTGGTTCAAGGGGATGAAGGCGTACTGGTCGCCGACCTGGTACTCCATCGCCTCCTTGATGATGGGCACGAGCGAGTCGTCCTCCATGTAGTATGTGTAGTCGAGAAGCAGGCCGAACGCGCCGCCAGCCTCCCACCAGTAGTAGGGCCACAGAAACATGCCGATGGTGCCGCCGCGCTTGGTGCCCTCATAGTAGTCGAGGATGCCGTGTGCGATGATCTTGGTGACCTCCTTCATATTGGTGACGTTGTTGACATCGAGGAATATGGCGCGTGTGGCCACCGCCCACCACGTGAAGACAAGTAGTAGTTTTTGCATCCGTCTCTATGGTGCTTTTGCTCTTGACCGCACCCTGTCCCGGCAACTGAAGGTATCGCCGATCCGAAATCGCGCGTTTTGTGGTATTGAGGCAAGGATGTTTAGGGGGTACGGATGGCTTTAATGCGTTGCGGACCGGGTGTACAACGGACGGAGTTACACTGTTGGGCCACATGTGGGTGTGGATGGCCCATCGAACCACATTGCAGTGTCACAGTGTTGAGCGGGAGCGCAGTTATCGAATGTGGCTAAATGCTTGGGACACGACTATCGGGGCACATCGCTAGCACACGATGATAGGGGCACCTCGCTAGCACACGACTCAAGGGACGGTATTGTTCGTCGGGCATTGCTCGCACCTTGAACAATAGCCACATGCAATAATATTGCCGTCTGCCCCTCGTTAAAATTTAGTGCATCTCAACGGAATAATTCTCTCTCCTGAAAAGATTGCGCCTCGTAGACTCGGTGTTGATACACCGCCATAGCCCCTTAGTTACGCCAAGCCTTAATCATGGCAGGCAATATCAACTTTGCACCACTTGGGTGTAGTGACTACATACTGGTAAATGAATTTAACCAAGCGAACAGGCCCAAGGCAAAAATGGGTCTTTCCGTGGCGGTGGGTCTTGACGAACAGTATCTGTAAAATGTTCACATGCCAGCTGATTTGGAGCAGTACTTTTAAAGGTCATTCCATTGAAGAACGCTTGATCATTCTCGGGGTAGACCCCATACTCGGCAAATACCCACACCATCTATACTTGGTGTAGAGGATACTTTCGCCTTTGACGACTGC
>JAKTSS010000393.1:0-11734 GCA_030580355.1 Debaryomycetaceae sp. yHKB357
AGAGGTTCTAAGTCTGCCTCGCAGCCCTGTCCAGAGCAGTATCCCGAATCATACTCGTCTTTCGAATGTTCACCGGTGCCCGAATTCGTATCTCTTCGATGGGTGGTAGGTGTTTGTTCTGGGAGAACGACGCTGTCATTATAAGGTTCGATATCTCTGTTGTCGTCAGGGACAGCGCCGGTAGTAAAAACATTTGTTAAACCGGGCACAGCATAATCAGCTACCCTGTGACTAGTATGGACCTCGTCATTCAAAGCAAGCTCATCTAAGGCTTCGATGATCGACGGGTCCTCCGTCGTGGTATATGCGTTGTCACTCACGCGATGCTGCTTGATTATCTCGCCGTGCTGCAATTGTTTGTCGACTCCGTTCTCGGTGGAGAGACTGTCAATGTCAAGTTTTGCGTGTCTTGCAAAGTAGTTGAAAATCCGGGTCATGGAATCAAGGATTTGGACGTTGTTGGTCTGGATGACCGTATCTCCAAGTAGCACGTCACATACCGCGCTGCTGGAGTGTCCGAGGTAGATCCCGGTCGCTAGTATGGTAAATTTGTCGAGTTCAATGCCTACGGTGCGCGCCTCTTGCGCATTGTGTATTTTGACAAGAACGTCGTTACCAAAGCGACGGTAGGTATGTTTTCCCATGGAGTTTCCCTCATAAGCGTCGACTGGTAGTGGCAACCCCTCCTCCTCCTGGTGCCTGATGGGCAATTGTTGGTTAAGCAAGTAGGTAGCATGCTTGATGATGTGAGGTAAGAGCGGAAGATAGTTGCAGGATTTGAAGGGGTCGATCATTTTAGTTATTTGACGTATAATAGTCTTATTCATGGCTTCCGCTACCCCGTTTTGTTCCGGAGAGTAAGACGCTATTGGCTCTTTTCCCAATGCCAAGTTTCTCGAGTTGTGCCGCGATTGGCATCTCTCGTGCTCGTTGTCGCAGCGAAATTGTCGTACTCGATCGTACGAGAAAACGGCCGAACCCTACTCCGACTCGGGAAGTTCTGGGCTTGGCGATTTGTTTGAAGTCATAACGATGGCCTCGAGATTGTAAGCAGAGTCTGGGAGATTCACTGTTACCCGACTTGCTATGCCATCATGTCAGTACCTGTCACCATCGGTACCGCAAAGGGCTTTGTGATTTGTTTGTCGAGTCTGTGATTTTCGCTTTCACCCGACTCACAAGTATATTTCCAGTACCTGCCACTGTCGGTATAAGGGGTTAATGTGAATATTGTGATAGCCGAGTCTGGGAGGTCCACTGTTACCCGTCTCGCTATCAGTAATTCTCTTTTGTACCAACCTTCACGCGGTTGTTTGATCTGGTACCAGTTCGTCGGTACTTCAAAAATCGTGTCTATCTGCAACAGTCACCTATTAGTTTCAAATATTGTACCTGTCTCGTCGGTATGATGAAACCAAGTAGCTGTCGCTATCGATACAGAAAGGGTTCTGCGTATAAGATATGTCAGCTGAGTCTAAGAGATTCACTGTCACTCGACTCGCTATGCCATTGTGTTAGTACCAGTCACTATCGGTATCACGAGAGGCCTATCAATTTGCTTGCTGGGTCCGGGAGATCACTTTTACCCGACTCGCAAGACTATTACCCAGAGCTTTTCACTGTGGATAGTGTGGTAGCTAAGTCTGGGAGGTTCACTATTACCCGACTTGCTAATAGTTGGGTTGTAGGGTGTAGGATTGATCAATTTTGGGCGTTCCACTTATACCCTGGTGATCCTGAATCCCACTCCGGTAACCCATGCATCTAGATCGGTCACGTCGATCTTTTATCACACATGATTATGGTTCTGGCCGGTTCCTCTAGATCTGTGTATCACACATTACTCATGTGTCCTTTTTCGCAAGTAGAGCACCTAAGTCCTATTCATTGTCAGGTGGTGTGTCGGTGCTATCATCGTCTTGTCTCACCGACGCTTGCATGACTTTGCCACCGTTGTTATGGATTTTCCCGGTATCGGGTGGTTTCATCACGTCTTTGCGGTTCCATTTCGCATTGGTTCCGCGTTGCCACTCCTCCTGGGCTGTTGAAGTGTCACGGTGGTCTCTGTCCCTCAGCTGTCCCTGTCGCATGGGTCCAGTTTCACTACCGTAGCTTTCATTCGTACCTGTCTCTTCGGTACCTCTGTGTTGACTCCCTTCACACGGTTGTCTCAGATCCCCTCTATTCTCACCAGAATATTTGTGGGATCGGTTATCATGGTTGACGTTTCTCCGCTTGTTTTGCTGGCGAGTATTCGATCTTTCAGGGGTTTCTTCATCATAGGGTTTTCTCTTCCCCAGAGTATCCAAGGCGCGGGCGAGCTCCTTGTTATTCTTTTCCCTGATATCTTGGAAATCCTGGCCAACAGCAAGACAACATTTCTGGAACTCTTTCAGGAATGTTGGGGAGATCATTGTCTGATGTTGAAGTGCCTTGTCTAAATCGACCGAGGTCTTTTGGTTCTTGACATAGTCGTGGTACATCTCCTCAATGACGCTCAGGACTGCGTTTCGGGCGCTTGTCACGCTAAAGTAGCGCCACTTCTCGTAGTTAAAGTGTCTCAAATTCTCCATGAACCTCACGAAGTCTTCGTCATAATTACACTTCATGACTTTAAGGTATTCAGTATTCAACGCTTCCATGTCCTCGACGGATCTGTTTTTACTGATTTCCTTCCAAAACTTGGTGCAATCCACCATATATTGTTCAATGAGTTTGGCATGTGATTGTTTTACCGCAAGGTTCACTCTCTCGAAAATTTCTCCTTAGGGTACCCTCATTCTGTCCTCAAAGGTCGCAATTAATTCTTTATCATGAATTTCTTCAGCGATAGCATCCTCAATGCATTTTACTCCCAAGAGGATCTCAGAAGTCCCCACTAATTTGAAGGTATCCTAATGGACTGCTTTATCACTCTTATCAGCCATTCGGAAGTCTTCAGTGAGGAGGATTTCTTTCGAATAAGGGAAAATTTCCGATAGGGTATCAAGCGTTGCCTTCCATTTCATACAGTTGCTGTTCAGAAGCGGTTGGATGTCCTTAAAGGAGCTGCTGACAAGTCGCTGAATTTCTTCTTTCACTTTGAAGATAGATAATTCCAGGTCGGTCTTATCTCCTCTTGCCTTGTTTGGAAGTTTCGAGAGAAGTTTGTCTATTGGGGGAGTTGGACCACTTGCCCCGGCGGTTGTCTGGTGGTCTTCGATTGCCGCTCGGATCCGCTCCAAGCTATCGGCATCGAAAGCACTGAGGTTGATTGGGTTTGTTGACATCTCGGGCGTAACACTTTACGCTTTTTGACTTCTAATCTGTTGTAACGAGGTGTTTGATATCACACCTTCGTTATAGTGACGCAATGGCTTTTCAGATAACAGTTGTGTCTCCCTTACACTCGGAAGACTCAATATATTCTCCCTAACACAGCGGGAGTCTGTCTATATCATCGCGTAAGGATCAGTCACAGTCGGCGCCCGCTGGTGAAAATTTCCACCACCCGTCGGTGTCTGATCCTGCATCTATAATTTATACCGCTTACGGAAAGACCTTGCGACAACAAATATTCACACGCCGGGCTTGATTATCGGCAAGTGCTATTCTACTTGACAGTGAAATCAGATATCTGAAGAAGTCTTGAAAACGGGTGCTAGCAGAAAAGCGGTGTTGTTCCCGGGAGGATAAAGACCTGGAGCGGATCTAGATGAGAAGTCGACACGAGCTTCTGCTCTACATACCGCTAATACTAAGGTCCATATTCTGCGGTGGAGATTCGTTTGAGGAACGTGCTAGCAAACATGAATCGCAGCCCGAGTCACTTCGCCCCATTAAGAATCTACCGTGACAGTTGACCTTTCATACGGAAATATCCTAAATCTTGAAATCACTTGAAGGCATCAGAATTCTGTTCTGAAACCGCGTCAAGTTCCACTGTAGATTGCGCATTGCTAATGAGGCGGCAGCACATTGATGATCGACTTATTGTTGTAACGGGGTGTTTATTATCACACCTTTGTTGAAGTGACGCAATGGCTTATAAGATAACAGTTGTGTCTCCCTTACACTCAGAAGACTTGTAATTATTCTCCTAAACACAGCGGGAGTCTGTCTATATTATCGCTTCGGAACAGTTACCGTCGGCGCCCGCTGGCGAACTGGTCTTGCATATATACTTCATACCGTTTACGGAAAGACCTTGCGACAACACTTAGCTTAATTTACCATCACAAACACGAGGAAATTGTGACTATACAATGCGATTGTTGAGCTGTTAGGTCTGTGATTTGTGCAAGGCAAACGTGTGAGATATAACAGTATTTGAAGGTAAACACTACACTTGCTTGCTATTGAACAGATCCTTTGAAGAGAGTGATTTGCTGTAAATCTGATCAATGGTGCGATTATTTCAGCTGCGACCAATTAAAGAGTGCTTTTGATTTAAGTTTCCTGAGTAAGCGACAAAAACCCGACCAGTGGCTTTCTCAAAATTCTCATAGAATCGCTGAACCTCTTCCTGGCTATTTGTCCAAGGTGAAGGATGCTTTTCGAACAATTCTGACATGATTGCCCCAAAAAATCAAGAGTGTGTAGCACCAGGCTGCCTTGGATATCCAGTGGAAACAAAACATGACATCCGCCGTTTTGGCGCCATGTGTGGAGGCTTTGATGGGTGCATACCGAAAGTGGTACCCTGAATTCCTCAACGTCCACTTGGCATCGCCATACTTTAAAATTGCGTGGAAGCTGCAACTCCCTCCGCAGAAACTTTTTGGTAAGTGACGTCTTGAGCACACACAAAAAGTCCAACTGTCGGGGAAAAACTGGCAATATGTCACAATGCGTCAAGCCTATCTCACGCAAGTCAGGAAGCGGGCGCCACTTGGCTAGAGTGGAGAGCTTGTGCAGGCAAACTGACAATATTCTTTTCGAGTTGAGACCATTTCGGACCATCAATTAGCTTCTTGTCGTCATATCCCTCAAGATTTTTGATGCTACATTCGACAGTGAGTTGTCGAAGTGATGCAGGTAGCTTGAACTTTTTGATTCGGAATTTAGAGCACCGCACTAGTTTAAACACCTCGAGGTTCATGGGAAGTGCAATGCGGCGACTGCCTGGCATGACCAAACGAACCTCGAAATCCAGGAGGCGCAAATATTTTAAGGAGCTGGGGATGTACGATAGCAAACGTAGAATGTCAAAGCACTTTTCACCAAATATTTCCGCGAGTTCAAGCATAGGAGGAAATGACATCGCCGCAAGTAGCGACCCACTCCGTCGGCTCGTACCCAGAATGATAAGCGCTCTAGCATTCGGGGGAATGTCGCCTCAGCGGGGCGAAATACGTCAAACATAAGTGTTAGATCCACCGTGATCGATTCCAATTCTATAATGAGATATCACGTCTTGCATAGAAAAGGATTTCGGCTTTAGCGTTAGGACCATTCGCTCGGTTATATCGTACTAAAGCGTCAATTTCACTTCTATCACCTGTTTTACGTGAAATTCTCGACGCCAGTGTGGAGAAATGCATCGTTAAGAAATCAATTTCACCACCTAGTATTAGGAGGTACTCTAAGTTCACAGGCCACGATAGCAACAGCCAGTCGCTCGTCACGCAGACGGAGAACTTGCATACGCGTAATCGAGAGTGCGCAGGTAGTGTAAGCTGGTCAGCAAATCGTTGATGGTGTAGTCGTATTCTTGTAAGAGGCTGGATAGCGAATAAAGTTTGCAACTACAGTCCCTGGTAAGTAAATTGAAGGGGACTATGCCTTACTTAATAAACAGTGGTACTGATAATTTGCAGTCCATTGATCGCGTCTTTGACTTTTTTGGCGACCGATGAATCCAGGCCGATAGTGAGGTGCAACTTGCGTAAAGGCTTCTTCCGATGGGTTTCCAGGAATTCAATGAGTTTGCCAACCTTATCAGTGCGAATCTCGTTATATCGGTGAGCGAACGCGGCATCCTAAACACCTTCATAAGGGCGGAATAGAAATACATCATCACAAAAGCTCTTGTCGAGAAGCTCAACGATTTTGATAATGATCTCTCTAGGGAGGCGGAGGAGATGCTCTTTAAGAAATTCGTCTTTCACACTGTGTCGATATTTCAATCTGAACTGAGGCTGAGCACATGCCGCTTTCTATAGGCGCAGCTTGAGTTTGGTATCTACCCCACACAAGTGGAATATTCAGCTAACCAGGTATCGATGTCGTTGCGATAAGCGCGTAAGAAGTAAAAAAAATCAGTTGCCATGCTAGTCGCCCACCTCCTTAGTCTTGCATTGTGCAATTATTTGAGCGATAACTGCATGTCTCTGAAGACAGAATATTTTTTTATCCATGGAGTACGGTCCACGGAAATCTAGATCCCCACCTGTTACCAGTGACCCAATAGAAGCAACTCGACGTGAAAGTCTAGATCTCTGATCCCGCGATAAGTCAAGGTATTGCCAGTGACGGAATATTGTATATTCGCAGAATTTGGAAACAAGCGCTGCGAGAAAAGTGTAGATGTTTCCAGCTATCGAATATCTTTGATGGACCTGAAAAGTTCAGATCGATCACCGTGCATGATAGCAAGTTTTCTCCGATGCGAGCCGTAAATCATTTCCAAGAAAGCGCATGAAGCAGAGAGGTCCAGAAATGTGCCAGTGAAGAGCTGAGTGGTTTTCAGCGACGGGATGCCCGACGATGACAGCTCTCTCCCCCGAAAGTTACAGAAGTATTTCTCGTGCGTTGTGCTTCGATCGTTTCCAGTGACGCAACATCGGTCATTCAGCGACATTTTGAATTGCTTGTCGTGTGGAAACTTGAGCATTTCCCAGTGTCGGGTAATCAATCATAATCAGGGGAGTCTGGATATGTTTCTGTGCAAGTAGCCGAGTCGTTTCCAACCCCCTGCACCATCTCAAAATTGGCAAGCCCTCAGGTACTTCGCTTATATAATCGTATATTATTATTCACCTCATTTGCGGAGCGCTTTCATCTTGGAATGCTGCTTGCGTTGCCATCAACTGGCACTCACCTATCGCTCCGAAAACGTTATGTCGCAATCAATATCACTTTTAAATGAATCGGACTCGAATAAGGTTTGGAAGAATAGACGCCTTACTACAATCATTATCGCGATCTCGTTTTGCTTAGGAACGTTTTACGTCTTCGTATGGCTTTTGCCTTCCTTGTTCGTCCCAGAGGCAACCACTTTGCATCCTATTTCGCCCCTACAACCACTCGATCGTGGCTTTGCGGTCCTAGATCCGGAGAATGTCAGGTCCATGGGGTTGACTGAAAACCCACACCCCCTCAAAGACAAGGAAATGGAGAGATTGATCATGATTGGCGATATTCATGGTAACTATCGCCAGCTCAAGAAGCTCTTGAAGAAGGTTGAGTATCGCCGAGGGAAAGACCAGATACTAGCTTTAGGTGACTTCATCACCAAGGGTCCCGATTCTATCCGCGTTTTGGAATTGTTGATAGAGATTGAAGCAGATTGCGTCTTGGGCAACCATGAATTTGCTGTATTAACAAACTATGCCAAATTTCGCCTGTTAGAAATGCCAAACTTTGGAGACAATAAAATCCTCGGCCAAACAGCATTGGTTGGTCCGTTGCGAGACCCCGAATTCCGCTTGGCGAAGAAACTCGAGCCCCGACACATTCATTTTATCAATAAGTGTCCTGTGATACAACTCTTGGGTCCTGTGCCCCATTATAAAAGATCAATACAAAATCCGGCTAAAGGTGCATTCTCTGAGGCTAGTGTTACGGGCGTGGCAGTTCATGCAGGTCTCGAATGGAACAAGTCTTTAAAAGGTCAGAATCCTTTGAAAAATATCGCAATGCGAGCATACATTGGGCCCGATTACCTCGACACAACAAGTGACAAGAACGAGCTAAATGCTGTACCTTGGTCTAAGGTGTTCAACAATAAACAAAAGTTACGGAAGTTGAAAGATGCAATACTGGTATACTATGGACATGATGCTAGCCGCGGCCTCAACTTGAAGCAATTCACAAAAGGCTTGGATAGTGCGTGCGTCAAGGGCGGTAAATTACTGGCAATGGTTCTTTGGAAACAGAAAGGCAAATCTATGGGTGAAATAAGACACTATGAACAGCTCGTGAGCGTAGATTGTTGATTTTGCTTCAAGTGTACGAGAAAACTGACTCCAGAAAATAATATAGAATGTACAAAGATTTTGTAAATCGTAGATACTATTGAGTGTAGCAGAAAATGTATTGATTCCGTCTTCATGTCGAGGCCTCGTACAGAAAAAGGAATTGGACCCGACGACATTCACCACTTCCCTATGAAGTGATCAAAGAGCAGTGGTGCTATACGAGTGGTGCCAGTGGCATAGGGAGCGAGCTCAAGGATGCGGATAAGGTTTCAGCGGGACGGGCCATCCGGGGTGTAGTTTACTGAGCGGGTTGTAGCTGATTTATGGTTGAGAAAGAGAATGAATCTTAAGATTCTCGATCATCAAGCAACCGCCGCCAACTGTAGCCTTCCTAATCTACTTTAGAAGCTGTTGTATGCTTTCGATCGCACCTAGTACGCATAAGCACTGCAAATTCTACAAAATGCCGTACTTTCAAAGCAATAAACTAAATAGCTATTTCCTACGGGAATATTCATCGCAATAGCAAGCCTTGAGCATTTCTAGCGACGGTATCACTGAGCGGGACAATAGCGAATTTGAGGCTCTTTCGGTAGTAGCGATACCCGTGCTTAGCACATTCCAGGGATTTCATGCCCTACAGCAGGTCCTCTAGGGAGGGTCCCCTCTTCATTGGTCTTTCTTCCCTAGTGGGAGGAGTGTGATATCGTGAAGACGTACTTTCTGAAGAAGGAGGAAGTGATTGACCCAGCATCAAGACATTTAACGTTGGATACCTTGGCTCGCTCTCCAGGGGACGGCTCCCAGAGAGGCTCAAGGAGGGTAAGTCAAGCGTATGCAGTCTATGCAAAACAACAGAGCGGGAAGTACCAGACCAACCAACTGGAATCACAGCTTCAAAATTCGGCAATTTTCGCAGTTCGGCCGAGTAGCAGTCGAGCCGAGAAGCTCCAAGCAGGGCATTTCTTTTTGGGCACTCTGAGATCGATGACGGGGACAATTGAGGCAGCAAAACACCTTCCGGAACCATGACGCCTGAGTGAGTGGAGGTCGCGGTGCCTTTTAAGGGAGAAGAGTCGCACGAGTAGACATAAATCGATCGATTTGGCATTGTGCCTTCCAAGAAAGAATCACCGCTTGAGTGGACAAGAATTGGCCGGTCTAGCATGGCGCCTTCCAAGCAAGAAGCACCGCCCGAGTGGCCAAGAATCTGCCGCTCTGAAATAGCGCCTTCTGAACAAGGCAAGTTACTCGTATCGACAGGGATCAGTCGCACTGGTAAAGCACTCGATATGAAAGCCGATGTAAGAACGGTCCGGCGATCATGCACGGCGACGTCTGAGGCAATTACCCTCGTGGCTTCCTCGGGCATACTTTGTATACTCAGAATACCGACGTTGGTGAAGGGGCTCTTCAGAGCAGGTTTAGTTGCCTCAAGGGTGGATACAACATTCTTCATAGAAGGCTTATTCTTTACGATACGAGGCACGATATTTTGAGCTGAGAGCGTGGTGTCTCTGATGTCACCACTTTCGGCAGCAGTAGGAAGCGTAACGCGCCCCGGAGAAGCACCCGTGTTCCCAAAAGAAGTGATATTGCTAGTCAAGAGTTGGATATCTTCGACGACATCAATTTTTCTTGCAGTAAGAGGCACATCATTTTCTGAATCAGATTCATCTCGCGTAGATGTAGACCCTACTTTTCCCAACTCAATGTCTTCGACAACACGAGGCGCGATCGCAGCAGAAAGCGGTTCTTCTTGAAAAGCCACTCCGTTATGGAAGTACCACCATACGTGATACTTTGTGATGCCATGACATTCACTGCGTATTTTCTGGCGCACGGCATATTCGCCTGCACCCCCTGTTGCTCGATGTGCATCCAAAATTACCTGCAATGCCATTTTGTCAGACACCGCCCAGCGGCATTTGTCTACCCTGTAGAGCATATTGTTTTTGAGCGTAAAATTCTTGGCATGCTTAGCCTTATGCCTAAAGCGGAGCTTTACCGCCTTGCTCAGTCCAGGAGGTGCTTGGAATTCTGGGCTTTCAGGGTATTTTACCCGACGCATGATTTCCTCGTAGGAGGCTGCACAGAGCAATAACAGCAGATTATTCTCCTTTAGCATATTGTTGAACCTTTCTTGAAGCCTCTCCAGGGATATGCATAAGGTAGTTTCCAGACTCTCCGCGGTAAAGAAGTTGGGGCATACTCTGCTCTCGTTGCCAAACCCTTTGGTATTCTCTGCTTCGGAACTGCCTTCCATTCGATTCTCGAGATTGTTCATTCTGAAGTACTAGCAATATTCAGAGAAAGAAAGTGGGGGTAAATGGGGGAATCAGGTTCTGGCGGAAAAGTAATATAAGTAGATTTAGCCGCCGTAGAAGTGCATACTTCCCCTTTGGGTCGACACCAAGTTTTTCGCCACGCAAGTGGCGTGTGTTGAAGATCTGAAGAAGATCACATGCTGCGAGGTGTAGGTGCATGTGAAGCCTTCTCAAAGCCGCAACATCACATGCTGCGAAGTGTAGGTGCATGTGAAGCTTTCTCAAAGCCGCAACATCTCATGCAATCGATTCTCTGCGTAAAGGTTTTGGACGTTTTCACGCGACCGCCGAAGAGCCCGCGAGATATGCAATGTTACTCCTACCGTGTAGACCATCAAAAACGAAAAGCTGGTTGAGCGGGGATTATCTCAGGGACCTCTCGTTCGAGCGATAGATTATCCTCCTTTGCACTTCTTTGACATGAGAAAAATGCATGTCCTTCGTTGCTTTGAAAATGCATGTGAATGAAGCAACACATGAGGTCGCACACCGTACAACTATTTCGCAAGGCAACGAACTATTGATACTTGCTTTAAGCTCAAAGCCTGAGGTCCAGAATGACGTTTGCGCAGACCGTGGAGGTATGCACACGCACTTGGTAAACCCCGACATGAATCCGAATTGTCACTGAGACAAGATTGCGAGAGGGAAACAAATAGCCACGCTTTCATATGAGTATGCCTGGAGGCACCTGACCAAATTTTACCACCAACAAATGACCCACCTGCACCTGACAGTAAGTGAGATAGATTCCACTGAGAGGATGAAGTAAGGAGATACAGTTCTTTGCAGTGTACGCAATCAATTGCGACTACCGATAATGATACACCAATGGCCATGTTGTGTAACAAGTAACCCATCAGCCGCGTCTGGGCGCTCTGGGGGAACGCGCGCGGGCTCCAGGAGTTCCCCGTCACCTGGACCCAGGATCGGCAATCGGGGAATTCCACATCGACTAGTGCGCAAGGTTTAATAGCAGCAGGAAGTGGGCGACGTATCTTTGTTTTCACTTGTCGATCTACTCAGTTCCATGCCATAGATACGATGCCACAGCACACAATAGAGACTCAACTCGTTCTGACGTCAATCCTTGGGCTCAGCTGTCGCATCATGTCAGGGGTTGGTTACGTAACGGTGACGCAACCTTCTTGAGGATGGTTACATCACCCGCTCCATGCAGACTAGGGAGGGCGATTCTCACAAGGTGCTTCGCCATTTCATTATTCCCAAGTAATGAGTCTTTGTTAACTGGGATAGCGCTTCTCGACACGGAGAAAGCCGTTGAAT
>JAKTSS010000394.1:0-11714 GCA_030580355.1 Debaryomycetaceae sp. yHKB357
AATGATGACTGAGTTAGGGCCACTGGGGTCCGAGTTGGTCACGGTGTATGCGGTGCGCTGCGACACTGAGCCGGTCTCGGTTGTAGTGACAGCCTCCTGCGGCGGAACAACAATAATGACCGAGTTGGGGCCACTGGGGTCCGAGTTGGTCACGGTGTATGTGGTGCGCTGCGACACTGAGCCGGCCTTGGTAGTAGTGACAGTCTCCTGTGGTGGAACCACAATGATAACCGAGTTAGGGCCACTTGGGTCCGAGTTCGTCACGGTGTACGTGGTGCGCTGCGACACTGAGCCGGTCGACGTCGTGGTGACAGTCTCCTGTGGTGGAACCACAATGATGACCGAATTAGGGCCACTGGGGTCCAGGTTGGTCACTGTGTATGTGGTGCGCTGCGACACTGAGCCGGTCTCGGTTGTAGTGACAGCCTCCTGCGGCGGAACCACAATGATGACCAAGTTGGGGCCACTGGGGTTCGAGTTGATCACGGTGTATGTTGTGCGCTGCGACACTGAGCCGGTCGACGTTGAGGTGACAGTCTCCTGCGGTGGGACTACAATAATGACCGAGTTGGTGCCACTGGGGTCGGAGTTGGTCACGGTGTATGTAGTGCGCTGCGACACTGAGCCGGTCTTGGTAGTAGTGACAGTCTCCTGCGGCGGCACCACAATGATGACTGAGTTGGGGCCACTGGGGTCCGAGTTGGTCACGGTGTATGTGGTGCGCTGCGACACGGAGCCGGTGGACGTCGTGATGACAGTCTCCTGCGGCGGAACAACAATGATGACTGAGTTAGGGCCACTGGGGTCCGAGTTGGTCACGGTGTATGCGGTGCGCTGCGACACTGAGCCGGTCTCGGTTGTAGTGACAGCCTCCTGCGGCGGAACAACAATAACGACCGAGTTGGGGCCACTGGGGTCCGAGTTGGTCACGGTGTATGTGGTGCGCTGCGACACTGAGCCGGTCGACGTCGTGGTGACAGTCTCCTGCGGCGGAACAATAATCACCACCGTGTTGGGGCTGCTAGGGTCCGAGTTGTTTACAATGTAAGTCGTTGGCATCGAGCCTGTTGCCATTGTTGTCACGGTAGGTTGAGATGGTACCACAACTACAATGGAGTCTGTACCATCGGGGTCCGAGTTTGTGACGGTGTAGCCTGTAGATATGGAGTCAGTTATAGTAGTAGTGACGGTTTCATGCGGTGGGACTACCACAATCACAGAATCGATACCACTGGGGTCAGGGTCAGTGATGGTATACGTCGTTGGTACGTAATCAGTGGACGTGATCGTCATCGTAGGATGCGGCGGCACCACAATCACAACCGAATCAGGGTCATCGGGGCCCGAGTCTGTTACGGTGTATGTCGTCGGCGTAGATCCGGTTGATGTCGTTGTCACGGTGGGGCGAGGTGGCACTACAATCACAACAGAGTCCGTGCCACTGGGGTGCGAGTTGGTGACGGTGTAAGTGGTTGTTTGTGAAATCGATCCCGTCAACGTAGTGGTAACTGCAGGATGAGGCGTGACGACGACTATTACAGAGTCACTGCCGTATGGATCCGAGTCCGTCACCGTGAATGTCGCTGGAAGCGAACCTGTGGTGGTGGTGGTTACGGTTTGTTTAGGAGGCAATTCTACCACAACGGTGTCGGTACCTTCGGAAGCGGGATTCGTCAATGTGTAGGTAGTCGGGCTTGAGTTAGACCCCATCTTCGTAGTTGTGGTGGCGGGTTTCGGAGGTACTTCCACAACAACCGTGTAATTACCGGCTGGGTCAGTATTGGTCTGAGTGTAGGTTGTGGTGTACGAATTACTGCCGGTAATCGTGGTGGTGGTGTAGGTACGAGGCACAACGATGACAACTGTGTCCGTTCCACTTACTGATCTGGTGTCAACGAGGGTGTAGGTTGTCCCCCTAGTACTGTTGCCATACACGGTAGTGGTGGTGAGGGGTGTCGGTACGACTACAACAACAGTATTAGTGCCGTTCCCACTCTCCCCGCCTATCTCGGTATAAGTAGTGCCGGTGTGACCCAGAGTCTTGGTGATCGTGGCGGTCGAAGACGGAACCTGCACAACAATAGTCCATTGAGAACTACCCGGCGGCAAAGCAGCAGTTTTTGTGGTGCTACCTCCATAGGTAGTTGTGACGGTAGTCAATTCTTTACCGTCTCCCAGCGGCGGATTGCTCTGACCTGGACCCCAATGAATGTCATGAGATTTATCTCTGACGCTCGACAGTCCCACACAAGTAGCCTGATCAGTGTAGTGAACCTCGACACCGTGATCATACCACGCCAAAGCCTTCACGGTGATAAATGGGCGATAGCCCGCCGGTATGTTTCTGTAGTCGAAGTATACAGTCGTGATGTTGCAGTATGGTGTTTTCTCAAACTCAGAGGTCTTGGAAGTGGGAACACTGAATGCATTGATACCGTTGGAAATAAAATATTGAAAATTTTGGCAATCAAACCCACCATTGGATTTTATTCCTAGTGTTCCAGAAGCATATCCATTCGGACAATTGGTTGCGAGGGAGTAATGAATAAAATATCCGTCAAGCATGTTGTAAGCGTCGTCGGGGTTGGCATACTTAGTAATGGTAGTGGTGGCATTCCATGACTTTGGTCCATCGTAGAATGTCAAGATGTTTTTTCCGACTTGAATACACTTGGCGCCCTCAATCAAATTCTCCAGTGACGCATCAGTCATGTATTGGAACCGCACGTCGAAAGAAACTTGACCAGATGCCTGCGTCGAATTAATGACTTTTTCGGTTGCCGTGCAGTTGAGTCCCCTATTTGCTGGTGGTACATCACGATTGGTTGTGCAAATAGCAAGTACTCTTTCGCCGACGGTGAGATTGAACTCCCCAAGGGTGTATGTGCACGGCATGTGCAAAAAAAAGGTGTCGCCTGGTGAGACATTGCTGCCACTGAGTGCCCAGCTAAATGTAGCGCGACGCGCAACTGTCACAATTGTATCAGAGGTTGTGAAGGCAGTGAGGTTGGTGAAAATTCCTACAATTTCTTTAGTAGTAGCAGTGACCGCTAACGCCACCAAAGCAACAAGAGTTTTGCAGAGCATGAGGATAATCGGGCGAGTCAGTGAACGCTGTCTTTACGCAGCGCAGTATGAGACGTTTATATGTCTCTGCTAGGGCGCGAAATTTTGCTGGATTTTGCTGGCTAGAAGGCATCATGTGGGGCTGGCATTGACTAGACGTACCATCTGGTAACCTTTCGAAGTCGACCACATATTTTTTGGAGTTTACTGGGAGAAGTACTCGGAGATTAAATTGCCGAAGACTGATTCTTCTCAATTACAACCCTTGGGGAATAATTCTGGTCGTTAAGCCACAAATTTATTGTTCGGATACCAAGCGTTGCAACGGCTTTCCACCTTCCCAACTTCAGCTTAGGAAACATGATGAAAAACGTCCAACTATATTGTTTGTAGATTCTCTGTCACTTTCAAAATTGTAATTCTTCATTCTTGACAGACGTTGTATTAACTGAACCATATCTCAAGGTATGAGGATTGGAGGAGTTATCAATAATAGCATGAATATCAATTCTTCACAGGCACTTGTCTCATCAAAGGTTTGCATCGTGCATCCATGGCGGCGCAACACCTTGGCAGAAAAAAAATAATTTGCGGCTTGGATGACCAAGTAACGGCAAGGTGGTCGAGGCTGGACTCAGCTTCACCGATATTTCGCTGGAAGGTTCACGAGCGAAGCATGGGTATTTATCCTCGGAGCATATGGCAGACGTTCGGCACCTGCACAGCATTCCTAGATCAAGAGCGACATTTCTCCGATCTGCTTTTTGGTTTATCATTTGAACAAATGTCTGCCTGCACAAGATTACACCGGTTGATTCGTGTAAGCGAGACGCAGGAACGGCTGCGCTCTTGCCAAAAAGGGGAGCAAATGGGCGGCGCACACTCGAGGTTTTACCGAAAATATTCCAACCGAATAATATCCCAGAAAATTTTCTCAGCGATAATCCTCCCCAGATCAAATTCTGACAAAACTCACACCTGTGTGTGTGTGTTTTATATACCTCGTTGAGACGCAGAGACTTCAGTTAGTTCCGATAGAGCTCGATTTGATTTCAAGCGCCCTCACTACAGATAGACATTGCATCGATGCCCATTGCACATGGATAGATGTGGCGTCTGCATTATTTTTCACACTGCGTACGCCTCAATCGCATCCTGGTTCTTTTAGTCACTGCTCTTTCTCCATCGAGATGGAGAAAAAACAAGTGGTCTTACGACATAGCATACGTGCCGTTAAAGTCCTGTAGCTGCTTGCAAAGCAAGACCAGGTCACAAGTATCAGCTTTTTTGCTTGCAAATGAACTTGAAATTATGGATGGCTGGTATTTCCATCATGCTCTTATCAATCAATTCCAGTTGAAGTCTATCGTATCGTTTCCCAGAAGTGAGTAGAAGGCTGCTCTCTGTATTTTTCTTCAAGGCATCGAATTTCGGCGACTCCGGAGTGTTATTACTATCCTTTGATGTGGGATACGAAGCACGACCAGTAACACAAGGCATACTGTGCCTTCTTCCAAACGATCTTGTGAATTCCGGTATAAGGAAGAGTGGCCTGAACGCTTCACGCTGCAAGCCCGAATCCAGACTCAGATTTAGGCGCGATCTGATAAGGTAATTACTTCTTGCAGTTTTAGAGATGACATCTCTCTTTACCAGCAACAGTTTCCATTTTGCTCAGCGGTGAGATATCTTTCGGGCTAGACAATTGCGGTAGAAATCATCTAGTGGTGTAGCATGTTTGCGAGACCAATGTCACAGCGCACAATCGTACACGCAGACTGAGTGGCGCATGATGCCGGCTTGAAGTAAAACTCAATGCTTGGACGCGCTCGCAAAATGATAACATAAGTCATCGCGATAATTTTGAGCTGGTATGAGGAGAATACGTCTAAATTCAGATTCTTCTGTGGCGTAAACGATAAAGCTCGATCTTGCTGTCAGAACTTGGAGATATGGTTTTATTGGAGTCAACCGCGGGAGGCGGAATTCCCAGTGCTTGCTTTTTAACATTGGAGACGTGGTGGGACACAACAACAACACGGGTGAGTAGTGTTGTGACAGCAGTCAGGTACATGCAGATCGTGGGAAGACTTCAAAAGGAGGCAACTGCGGATATAAGCCATTCTGCAACGATTTATCAAGATACTTAGTCGGCGTGATTCTGTTACGCTTGCCTTTTCTAACTAGCGCATATCAATCTCACGCGGTAGACACTGTCAGTGAACTCTTCATGGCCGCTTAACGATAAAAGGTTCGCGCCACCATGCTTGGCGAAAGTCGTGCGAAAAACTACAAATCTTAATTACGAGGAATCGATGGCCTTTTGATATTGGTGTCACCTTCAACGAGAGCTCAGATTACACGTGTGTATGTCGGTATCTTGTATCCTTTCGTCACCGTAGTACGCGAAATTTACTGGGCCGGTCTCGCTGATCTGAATATACGAATTCGACACTGTTGTTGCCTCTAACAAAAAGCCCCTCCAGCTCCTTCGCCACATGCAGCTTCCACCGCCACCGCCGCACAAATGGCAGGATCAAGCCAAAACCACACCTCGTGTCTCCACACAAGGTGAAAAGAGCGATGCAAGGCTTCCCAAAGGCACCTCCCGGGGAACCCCCCGGCTTCTAAAACTGCAGTCTCTGGTCTCGAACATGTTCCACCATGAGTATCACGTTGTCGATGATGTCTTCATTTCTAAGGGAAAAGACGTCGACTTTGACTGCATCGACGAGTTTGCACGTCTTGAGCGGGAGTCGCTTCAGAGCTTGTCGTTGGAGATGGAGTACGGCAAGGAAATTTCCACCGCTTGTGGAACCGACACGACGCACACTGCACCAGCGCCATCGCGGGGAGGCGAAAACTCAGCCGAATGGAGCACAAGTCACAACAGACTAAGCTGCAACAATAAATGTACACCCTTGGATGATCTGGCCGAACCCCTAGAGCCACGATTCTCGCTATTCAACACCACCAATGAACGCACCATTCACGCGCACAGCATATCTGAGTTACTCAAGAACAGACCAGCATCCAGTGCTTTCGAAAGTGGCAGCCACCCGTGGTGGCTAGACTGTATGGCGGTGACCAACAAGGAGCTATCAATGTTATCGCAGGCATTTGCTATCCATCCATTAACTACCGAGGATATCCTTGTGCAAGAAGAGAGGGAAAAGTTTGAAGTGTTTGACAACTACTACTTTGTTTCCTTCCATACTTTAATGCCGGAAGAAGATGGCGAATTTGTGGCGGAGCCCCTCCAATTTTATATGGTGGTATTTCAGACCGGCATTTTGACCTTCCACAATAGCCCGTTGGTGCACCCTGCTAATGTTCGACGCAGGGTCCGCCAGTTACGCAAGTACTTCGAGGTTGATACGAACTGGCTCTGCTACGCTTTGATCGACAATATAATTGACTCTTTTGAGCCTTTTATGAGTCGCATTGACAACGAGGTGGACGAGGTCGAGGACTTGGTATTTGTTGACACCCGGTGCAATTCCAAGGCAATGTTTCTGCGAATTGCTAGTTCACGCGAGAAAGTGATGACCTTGGCACACGAGTTGGCCGATAAGAATCTGGTGATTCGTGGCTTGTCTCGTTTCTGTCAATGGGGCATCAAGGGCTCATCATCGCCCAACAACCTTGGTAAAGACATGGGGCCTAGGACATCTCTGCTTCAAGCAGACATAGCCATGTACTTGGATGATATTCAAGATCACATTGTAACCATGGCGAGAAACTTGAAACTGTATGAGCGAATTTTATCGAATTCGTATTACAATTACTCGGCTCAATTGCAAACAGAGAAACGTAGCAATACGAATCGGGCCACGCTGTTGATGCAGCTCGTGACTGTATTGGGCACTTTGATCTTCCCGATGCAATTTGCCACCGGGCTATTCTCCATGAATATTCCTGTTCCGGGAAGCCACATTGAGGGCAGTTACCGCCAATGGTTTGTGATCTTGGGGTTGTCCATGCTCATCTTGATTGTGACTTTCACGACGGCCAAAGTTTTCATTGCAAGGCGATACCGTGTACCTCATGAGGAAAAGAGTCTTCGCATGCGCAAGTTTAGGCAATTGAAACAAAAGTTTGAGACCAAGTCCATCCTCAGCTATCACCCGGGCGATAATGCATCAGATATAGTTTAGTAGCCACAACTTTGCGTTCTTTTCTTGCCCCAAATTTGTATCAAATGCTTTTTTTTTATTTTGATGATGGATCGACGATGCAAGCTTCGCTTTATAAAGAGGTACTGTCAGTTCACGACGCCAGAGCGCTGGAGGCGTGGCTGCAAAAGAGTTTTTGTGGGGCGGGATGCTTCATTGGAAAATACAATTGTTCAATTACGTTAGCACCAGATCCAATAAGATGCGGCCTCCAACTATCGTTGAAGTGCAATATAAAACGCATTCTAATAGCGCCGATCAGAACGCGTGCAGCTTCCCATGTCTCAAAGTATAATTTGCACAGGAACAGCTATGGCTAGTTGCACCCAGGTGTGACTCATTTTCATGCCAAGAATGAGGCGGCACTGTGCCTGGGACGACCATAAGTTTTGAAGAGCAGCGCTACGCTTTTTACCCATATTTTCCAAAGCTGCTCATTAAAGAATGAGTAGAATGCCCCGCTTTAGGAAAACGCTAGGCGGCTACATCGGGGTAAATGGAATGCACTTTTTCGACGCCATGAGGCGGTGCCGTCGTGTTGTTTTCTGAAACTATACAAGGCGTTGGTTCGCCTCAAAATAATGTGCGACCTGTTCATCTCCCGTCGCTCGAGACTGCATTTCCTTGACCATTAATGCCTAAAACTTCCCATCGCATCTTCCTTTCAAGTCTCTTGATGCATTGAACACTCGGTCTTGCCCATAATCATTGAATCAAACCTGATTCAAACTATCAGCGGCTCCTTAAACACCCCAAGATAGCTCTCTTTTCGTCATGAAGTCGATTCCTCAGAGCACATCGCCTCAACAAGCGGCAGTCAAGTCGAATTTGGACAATTCATCTACTACAACCGGCATAAACAATGTCTCGGTATCTAACAGCGAAGTTTGCGTTTCTTCATTCTTGTATGAATCTCACCCAGAGATTGACTTTACCGCGCTTGAGAAAATGGCTCAACAAGAGCTCTCCCTGCGCCCTTTTTCTGAAAAAGTCGATTGCCTGGATCGCTTTTCCTTGTTCTGCATCAACTTGCGCCAGACGTTGCACGCCCCCGTTTTCTCAGCTTTGTTCCACTACAACTCGGTCCGTGACACGTTAAGCGAACGCGAGGGGCCTTGGTGGCTCGACTGCTGCAACGCCACCGAAAAAGAAGCGAGAACGATACTCTGTGCTTTCAAGGTTCACCCTTTGACAGTGGAAGATATTATTGCGGGGGAGCAGCGTGAAAAATTTGAGGCATTCAACAACTACTATTTCATCTCATTCACGTCCCTAGACGCTGAACATCATGGCCATAGAGCGATCGAGCCTGTCCAGATGAACATTATCGTTTTCAGCTTTGGGATGATTACTTTCCATAGCAAGCCGCTTTCTCAGCCCATGCATGTCCGTCGCCGGATACGCCATTTGCAAAAACGTTACGACCTCAATACCACGTGGATATGCTACGCCTTAGTGGATGCATTGGTGGAAAGCTACCGCGATAATTTGTTCAAGGCCGAGTGTGAGGTTGATACTCTCGAAGACTGCATCTATATTGACCATACCATAGTCGATGACACTAGCATGTTGAAGCAAATTTCACGGGCACTTGAGTACACCGACACCTTGTCCAGCTTGATGACTGAGCGAGCGGATACGATCGCGGCATTCGCACAGTATTGCGTAACCGAAGGTCATAGAGTGCCCACAAGAAAGCACTGGCTCAGTGACATTGCCATGTACTTGGACGATATTGAGGCGCGGGTCAAGACAATGACCGACAGCTTGGAAACCAGCAGCACGATTATCAATCGACTCTACCGCAACTATTTGGCTTACAAGCAGACCACGAAGCGGCACCACACCAACCGGATAACCGTCATCACGCACACGGTGACGGTATTGGGCACCATGTTTTTCCCAACGCACTTTATTCTCAGTCTCTGGACGATGAATGTTTACGTTCCTGGCGATGGCAACCCCTCTGACTGGCGATGGTTTTTTGGAATTTTCGGTACGTGTCTCGGGTTCTTTGCCCTCTCAGTCTTGGTAGCCAAGCTCTTGTTCAATCGGCGCATGAGAAAGTATTAGGAAATTATATTATAGATTACAAGAAGGATGGCTAGATACACTTTTTCGAGGGCTAGACTTTTCTAAAGCTGTCTTGATCGTCCACTTGCTCGACTTCGCCCAAAGCCTGGCTCTCACCAAAGGAGCCTTGCCACCCATTTTGGCGCAAGTAGTTTTTGAACTTGACGTCCTCCTCCATCAAGTCGTCGTCGTTCAAGTGGGGCACCAAAAAGTAGGTGGCAGCAATACCGAGCAAGCCGCAAATCGCGGCGACGATGAAGGTGTAGCGGTTGCCCCAGCGGTGTGCGATGGGCTGGAAACTCTTGACGCCCACGATGGCGCCGACCTTGCCGACCGCCGCCGAGATTCCGTAGCAGGTCCCGCGAACAGGCGTCGCGAACGACTCGGAGGAAATGAGGCCCATGCCGTCGCCGGGGCCCAAGTTGCCGGACGATAAGAGCAATCCGTACAAGATGACAAACAAGGGTGTGATCTTGATGAGCTTGTCGTACGCCAATCCCACGATCAAACCGAAAAGGATGTAGCCGGCAAAGCCAATCATGATGGTGTACTTTCTGCCGATACGGTCGATAAGGTAGGCGCCACCAAAGACACCGGGCAACGCAATGACACCCAACAAGAGGTTGTACTCTGCGATCATGACATAGTTGTGGGTATTTTTCTTTCCGAGAATGTTGCCAATGATGGTCGCGGAGAAGATACCATTGGGGAAGGTGATGATGTCATAGAGGAACCATGTGAGACACGTGCCAAGCAAGCGTTTCCAGTAGTAGCGAAGGGCGAGCCAGTACGGGACCTTTGATTTTATGGCGTTTTCGCGGTACAACTCCGACGAGGCAAGTTTCAAGCGAAAGTAGAAGATTGCCAACGGGAAGAAGGCGCCAATTGCGAATAGACTTCTCCAGAGAGCTTCGTAATGTTTCTTGGTGATCTGAATCACAATTAGAAAGACAATCATTGCAAAGGGTCCACCGAACGAAAGAGGGAGGTTTGTGCTCAAGACGAAGGCGCCACCGCGGCGTTTCACCGACTCATTGGCAGCTTCCAGCGCACTGACTGATGACGAGGGGTATTCCGCGCCGACACCAAAGCCTGTGATACCACGGGCAACAATCAACATCCAGAACATGCCCTTGGTGGTGAGACCGTGGGACGCAGCGCACATGATGGTGCCAAAAATCAAAAACAGGGTCGCCAAAATGATCAGCCACTTGCGGCCGATATAGTCCGAGGCGACACCCACGGCGATCTGGCCAAAGATGGTGCCGACAAACAACGAGTTTGAGACGCTGGCTTTCATGTCACTGTCATAGACTTTGGGGTATATATCGGAAAACACCTTGTTGAGCATCGTCATGACATTATTCTGGTAGCCATCGGAGATGAGGCCGATGCCTGCCGTCAAGATCATCAAGATGTCTTTGCGGCTGGCGCCGTTCGCCAAGCGAAGCTTCCTCTGCTCCGCATCGTACGTGTAGTGATCCGTGACGATATCCTTGGACTGCGGCGGAAGGCTCTCGCGGGAGTCGTCGCTGTTCAATTGGAGAGTGCCTGCCTGCTTGCTCATGCTGCCGCGACGTGGGGTGAATTCGGAAGTGCCGGGGGCTGAAGTTGGAGATGCGCCGGATATAAGTAGTCGGAGAGCGTCAGGCCACATGCGCGGACCGTGAGGAGAAACCCATCACACGCGGCACCGGAGGCACGTGGAACGTGCGCTGGGGACAATAAAACCCTTCCATCGAAGAATACGACTGCCTATTGTGCGAAAAGCCGGCGAAAAAGGTGTTACAACAGCGGTCCGCGATCACCTTCCACGACACGGCAGAAGGCCATCACATCCTCGAACGACGTCTGGCACGGCTTCTGGGCGCATTGCCTGGAAGGCGCTCTCACTTCCCGCCGAGTTGCGCCCCGCGTGTTATCAGACCCCTGTGGGATTTGCCGAGGCTCACGAATAGACCCCACGTGGCTTGGGGAAAATATAATTAATTTAACCGCCGTCTGCTCGGTAACCGCCAGCCACCGCAACCAGGGGATGCGCTCGCGCTGGCGATGGGGCATGCGGGCCCGTCCAGCGCATGTCCGCTCTTCAGGCGCAGTAGACAATGCTCGTACTATTTTTTACGTGGTCAAGGCCGTTGCAAGCACTCGCCTTGTAAGCGTAGACCATCACTTGTATTACTTGTGGGAGCAATCATCCCATAGCGACTGTTTTCACTTACATCACGCCGTAGCGACTGTCATTACCTTCCATGCATTACCCCGTCGACTGTCTTTACCTTCCATGCATTACCCGTAGCGACTGTTTTCACTTCCATGCATTACCCCGAGCGACTGTCTTTACCTTCCATGCATTACGCCGTAGCGACTGTCTTTACCTTCCATGCATTACCCCGTGCG
>JAKTSS010000395.1:0-11583 GCA_030580355.1 Debaryomycetaceae sp. yHKB357
GACCCGGGCCGCCGCACCGTGTGGCCGCGCGACACCCGTAGGAACCGGTCGGCCCACTCGTATATCTGCTGGTCGTGCTGCCGTTCAAAGAGCTCAGTGAAGGTGATGCCGTGGGGCTGTGGTATCCGCACAATTGTTCCGGCTGGGAACTGGCTCATGGCAAGTGTGATATGTTCCCGGTGCAAAATACTGCGACCTTTTTGTTTTTCGCAGCCATTCTCGTCGCAAACCTCGGAGTTATCACTCACCCTATTCTACTTGCCGTCGATATCATCGTACTTATCGTTGCGTGCCTCCGCCTCTTGCTCGGCGAGCACGACGCCACCACTCACGGAAAACTGGCCGCCCGCCCCGACCATGCGGATCGCATAGTGCTTCGTCGCGCTGTTGTAGATGCGCGTCGGCACCGCCACGTCCTCCGCCAACGGGCCCAAGCCCGGGCCGTACGTGTCGGCGAACCCCCATGCGTACACGACCCCGTCAGTGGTCACGGCAAACGAGTGGTGCAGTCCTGCCGCGATGCTGGCGATCTCGACCCTGCCACTCTCTCCAAACTGGAGCTTAGGGGGGTACGGCACCAGCCGCGGCCGGCCGTGCTCGTCGCGCCACGTCTGCGCGGGCAACCGGTCCGGGCTGATCCCGACCTCCCGCATATCGTACCGGCCCCACGCGAACACGTCGCCGCCCGCCGTACGCGCCAAGGTATGGTGCTCTCCCGCCGCGATCTCGACGATCCCGAGCTCAGAGAGGTGGGGCACCACCGTCGGCTGGTGGAGCACCAGGCCGTCCTGCAAATTGCCGCGCGCGTCGGTGACCGCACACTGCCCGTACTGGTTCAACCCCCACGCATACACCTTGCCGTCGTGCGCAATGGCGAAGCAGTGGAAGTCGCCGCTCGCAATGTACCGGATGTTGTAGAGCCCGAACGGCTGCGGCACCAAGGCCCGGAGCCGCTGGCGCTCCAGAACGCGGCGGCCCAACTGCAGCTGCTGTCCGTTGCCCCACGCGTACACCACGCCCTTGCTGTCGAGGGCCAAGAGATGGTCTTTCCCCGCCGCAAGCTGCACGATCCCGCCGAGCTCCGCAATGCGCCGCGGGCTCTTTTGTATCGCGATCTTGTCGCCGAGAAACCCAAGCGCCCCTTCGTTGCACCGGAAACAGCCCCACGCATACACGTCGCCGTTGCTATAAAGCGCAGCACTGAGATTATCGGCAGCAGCCAATTGCACAATATGGTGCTCGGCGGTGTGGGCGGGCAATCCCTCCACTAATCCGGGAGTCAGCTCTAGCGAATTCAAGTCGCCGTCACTGTCCTCGTCCAGATCGTCTGCGTCCATATCCTTCAACACCGGCTTAGCGTTGGAGGTGTCGCGGCCTAGAACGGCCAGGTCGTTGCCGCCCCACGACCATATGCGGCCCCGGTCGTCGAGCGCAAGCACATGGATCCCGCCGACGGCGAAATCCACAATGTGCGCCCCGCCAATGGCGTCGGGCGTCAAGTGCGGGTTCAAGCGCGGCCGCTTGACCTCCTTGGTGGACGCAGCAGGACCGAGGCCCAATTCGCACATGGAACCGGTGCCCCATACAAAGACGGAGAGAGGATCGGATCTGACGGGCTTTTGAGAGTTTAAATCGGCGAGAGACTGGTACGACGTGAGGAGCAGAGACAGCGTCGTGCGGCGAGCGCGCTTCGCCGGCGACTTGGGCGGCTTGACAACGCGGCCGGGCGAGGGCTTCGCAGGTTTCAAAGCGACCATTTCCGTTGTTCAAAGGGGTTTCTTGTTGAGGAAAGTCCGAAGTCGTTGAAAAATTGGATTCCATTGCCTCGTAATGTTTTCGTTTTTCACCCATTGGGCGTGCTTGGTCATCATTGGGTAATCGTCTTTCTACGCAGTGAGACGAGTATTGGTAGTGACAGGTGACGGAGGCACCTCTTCTGGACGCAAAGGTCTCTGTAACAAGTAGATCTCCCGAGCACGAAAGTCGTCTCCGTTCTCGCCTGAAAAATTCTGCCTTATTGCATTTTTACCGCTTCCGGGGACCTGGGACAGCTTTTCTGATCCACATGGGGCTGGGTGAGCTCAATGCTCGCTGTGAGCGTTCCAAGGCAAGGATCTTCCAGGGGGCAGGCGATGTTGACTTTCTCGTGGGAGACATTCTTCGGTACCAGAACCCATGGAGATGTGCCCATCGTAGCCTGCTGGCCCGTAGTAGATGTTGTCATACTTACCTGTTTGATGATTACACTCACTTGTTTGATCATCAGACTACTTGTTTGATCATCAGACTCATTTTTTGATGACGAATTAGGAGTAGAACGCGTTCTTCCTCACGTACACATGACGAGCCATATCTCCCTAATGTGTTATCAGCGTGACCCCGATTATTTTACCACCCACTGTCGGTATCAAAAGGGTGTCTGTGTATGTTGTGAAGGCTGAGTCTGGAGACCCACTGTTGCCCCACACGCTGTTAGGCCGGGTTGTGGATTGTCATGGCCGGGAGCTGCTTTTTTGTCCGGACGATCCCGGATTTTGCTTTTACCCGGGTTATCCCGGATTCCTCAAGCTAAAGTGCATGCACCTCGATCAGTCGCTATGATCTGTGTGGCAATCGTGCTGTTCTCTAGGATCACGAGTTCGCGTGCTCTTTCGATGTTTTCAATCCCCACCAAGTGGATCCAAAGCTAAAACTACCGACATCAAATGCCAGCAGGTTCACGATGTGTTTGAACAGTAGGATGGCCCTGTTGTGATTTCTCGCGCCTAGTCTCCAAAAATGCATCAGTTGCAACAAAACAGTATACGGACTTGTTCTCACAGCCGCCACATTTTCAGAGCCTGTAATATTGCCGCTTGACCCCTTGAGATCTCAGCGATTTGAACAATTGCAACTGAGCACCACGGTACACAGCGACACAAACAATCGTGATCGGTCTCCACGAATACATAGCTCCGCTGACGATCTCGCTCGACTCAAATCCTTGTCCCTCGCATAATTTCAGATCCTCGGCGAGACACGTTGTTTGACCAGCGTCAATGATATTAGTGTATAGCCTCCTGTCAGTTTACAGTCTCAGCTCGTCCCTCAGTATACAAAGAAGCAAAGGGCTGTGTCCAAAATTGTCATTCCTTGCATTTTTCACTCGCACCGCCCCGCGGTCGAACGTAAATATAGCTCATACCGGTAATACTGCGCAGCAAAGGCGTCTTCAAGCGCTCGTGCGCTAGCGCCATTGCTTTACTGTGCAGCTCCACTTTGTTCGAAATTGGCTCGCTGTTCACTTGACCCATAGCGCTAGGGGTCACGATCTCGACCGATTCTTCATCCACCAAAGCCATAGGCGGTCGGTCGTTACCGCGTAGAATGGGAGGAAGTAAATTTCGCAGATAGCCCTCGGTTCTCGCGCTTGCGGCTCTATTTGAAGATTGGGATTAGGGTTGCGAACCGATTCGCTGTCTTCCATCCAGAAGTCCAAAAGCGACTTGAGTCCGGCCATGTTTCAACGAAATCCACAACATGCCTACGGCACTTTCAGACAAGACACTGCTGCCAACGATAATGAATGAGCCGGCGTAACAAGAATATGCAATTCTGCATACTCCGTCAACCGGGACGAAAGGGAGATTTGCCTCTCGCTCTAATGTCGCCGTGCACGGGCTTGCCAATGCGGTTGTCATCCTTTTTATATGGTTTCCCCCTAGTTCAACAAGTTTCTGACACGATTTTGTCCGTGAAAGGGAAATCGCCATTCCAAAAATTGATGATAACTTTCACACTGAACAAAAAGAGGATTCCGAGTGGAGATGATTTATAACAGCAGGCGCCAGTTGACAAACTCAACCTCTCACAACATCGTATATCCGCGTGGTTCGACCTGTAGTTGTGAAAGTCATTTAATCCGTAGATTTGGTTATTTAATCCGGAATTTAGGTCGTGCATCCGTGCCAACACCCAGACTGCAACGTTAATTTGATGCAAAAAGTTAGAAAAAAAGAAGGCGTGTCTCGACCAATTCATAACTCGGAATTGAGATTAAGTATTGCACTCTGGATGTATTGGGTTTAACAGATTTTATAATCCGGACGCTGACTCAGCAGAGTGCAGAAGACGCGTCTTGCCATTGGGAGCCAGGAAAGAGGGAGCACAGGTCCCGCGATTGTGCCGGTAAAAGAGGAATGCAGCGGTGTAAGTCCTCATCTAACCACTTGTACTCTTCTGCATTTGAGGGAAAGTTGATGTGAAAGTGAAGCCGCGAGCCTAGCGTTATCGATGAATCGGTGTCTTACGCACCGCATGAGGTAGGCAGTCATCGGAGGTGAGATAACATCTGGTGCGTAGGGGGTTGCCCGTTTGTCCTATTGCTTCATGCTTTTGCTTATTGTTTTCTCGCTCGCGCATCTATCGGTCTCTCCCTATTTCCAATCACATTTTAGACCAGTGACATCAGGTGCTCTCCTAGGCTGTTGGTCATCGGTGAAAACTGCTCTTCAGTTCTGCCATAGGGGACGGTGGTTTAATTCAGCATAACACTCTGATTCGTTTAGTGGTCGCCCATAACATCTTTGAGGTGCCACATGGTGGAAGCTTACGCGCTTCAGTCAGTGCCGAAAAAACCGATCTCTCTTTTCCAAGCGGATTGTTTCCAACGTACGCAGATGCGCAACCACTGCCAGAGGTTCTACGTCTACGTCTTGGCCGCGTGCCACGCTACGGCGGCCTGAATCTTGGGGGTACATCAATCCCAGCTCCCCTAGAGTTTGGGCAACCTCAGTCGCACCCGCGTCTTTGTGGAGTTGTATCGTCTCGGAATTGGAAAATGAGATGCGGCTTTTCTTTAAAACATGCTTCATAAAAACGAGTCCTTCTAATGGACGGTCCTATCGCACTGAACCCGAGGTCAAATTCCGTGGTGCATGCCACTGTCGGTGCTGTTGGAATGGCACGAGGACAGCATGTCTCCACTGCTCTTGGATTTTCATTTGTACCTCTTGCGCCAGTACTTGAGCATTAACTCACTGCCTGTCAACTTTCACAAGTTCGTCGTCTCGTCGGTACCTCTTTTTTGAACGTCACTCTCACCAGCCTTCACGCGGTTGTTTCCGACTCGCAACTGTCGCGTCGGTACTTTGGATGAAATCTCTTGATGCAACCGTCACTTGGTTCTTTATATGTTATACTCCTCTAGTCAAAATAAGCGTCCCTGGCACCTGTCACTGTCGGTATCAAAAGGGTTTATGCGTGCAACTTTGTTAGCTGAGTCGGAAAGCTTCACTGTTACCAGTCTCGCTATGCATTGTGGCAGTACCAGTCACTGTCGGCACTACAAGAGGTTTGTCATTTGTCTGCCAAATCTGGGAGGTTTACCTTCACCCTGCTCGCAAAAATATTCCTCAGTGCCTAACACATCAGATCGCTGCATAAACTGCAATGCGCCTTGTGCCGACATTGATGAGAGTAAAGAGCATCAAATGCTATTCGAGTATGCTTGGAAAGTTGTGAGTAAAAAGTTATGGTGGCCCTGATGATGCACAAGAATGTGGGAGCCGACACAGTGTCATCACTTGACGACTGACTGAATTTAGTCCCGACTTTCTTGTGGTTCCTGATTACGGTGGTCTCCATGGTGCGCGATCCATCTATGTCTACTATTGATGCTGAAAGAGAATATAATAAAAGTGTAATGCTACAAGATAGCTCTAAACCCGACGGTACCGCCACTTGCTAATGGTCTCAACGCTCCTTCGGGTCATTCCCTGCACCAAGTACGCGGCCAGGCCCACCGACCTGATAAGTGCCAACGCCGCCACCAGCCAGAGAATGACGGCGAGGTAAATGTTGTTCGCTGCGGGTCCCGGGTCGTACACCAGGAGCATGCTCATGATGAACACGAGGTTAGCCAAGAGCCACACGAGCACCACTTTGGAGCGCACGTCCTTGGCATAGTCTTCGCCCTCCATCTGCACCGGCTCCGCTTTCGGCGTCTTTATTCCGAGCGCCATGCGAGAATTGCGAATGTTGTAGAGCGTCTCCAAGTACACCTCATCCACATCGACATTGACCACTACCGCCTCGTACTCGCCCGCGTCATTCTGCTCCACAATGTACTGGTTCAGCTTATCTTCGCACACGTTGGTATCCCCCTTGGTGCCCCACGACACGTCATGCGTATTGCAAAAGGCAAAAATCTGAAGCGTGCATGTGTACAGCGGGATCATCAAAAAGTACTGGAGCAGACACGTTACAAGGTGCCACGGGTCCATGTACAAGAGAGACATGATAATGTACAAGCCGTACGTCAGGAGTATCAGGACCACAATTGTGAAAAACACATAGTTGCTGGTGTTGCCCAAGGTGTGGAGGTAGATGGTGTGGGACACAAAGTAGAGGGCCACGACAAACGCATACGTGGCACAGACCGTTAGCAGAATCACCAACGATTTGAAAATGGTGCGACTGGCCTGGGGCCGGTTCCCGATCGACACCACAAAGAGCGATGTCAAGCAGCAGATGCAGGCATAGTTGAAGAGGGTAAAGAGCCATTTCCCGCTATATTTGCCCATTTTCGTCTCCACCAAGGACCCTGTCAAAAAGTAAAAGGTGAGATAAAAGTTGGCGAGGGAAAAGAAGGAGAACACAAGCATCCACCCTTGGTAAAAGAACTCAAAGTGGAGGAAGCATTTTCGGACCCACGAGTGGCGCGTATACCAGATCTGGCGAAAGTTCACAAGGGCGTAGAGCGCTGCGAACAAGGCACCGTTAATCCAGCGCCGCCTCTGGAGCAAGAATTCAGGGAGCGAGTCCGGCACGTCGGTCTCGCCCTGCGCCAGCTTGACGAATTTGAGGACCCAGTTTTCGCCGCGCTTAGCTACCAATTCCCAGCACAAGACACGGTCTTCGGCAAGGTACATGTTGGCTTCGAAAAAGTTTATACTCGAGTTCAGATCGTGCTCCGCCAACAAGTTCTCACCTTTGAAATACAGGGCTAAGGGGCCCGTTCCGTCGTCGTGGTTCTTCAAGGCAATGTAGCGGTACGCCGAGAGAGCGCCTGGGAGCACCAGGATATAGCCAAACACCAGCTCCAAGGGCTTATCGAGGATATTTGACATTTTGTACTCAAAGTTCTGTGACGCCACCAAGGGGTTGAGCAACTGGCGGCCCCACTTGCCCTTCATGGTGATGATTTCGCCGGCGGCACCTGCCACGTTCAGATCGCGGTCGAACGCCTTCCACAATTGGTACACGGCGCGCGAGTCCGGTTTGGTGCCGACATCGAGCAACACCACTACGTTAGGGTCGAGCACGGGGCAAAAGGCGTTGAAAAGCCATCGGTGGGAGTTGATTTTCTTCAAGTTTGTTTCCTTCAAGCAAAAGAGGACCTGCACTGGGGTCAAGTTCTTTTCGTCGCCCTTGAACTTTAGGTTTTCGTCGATGGATATCTGGGTGGTGTATTCAAAGAGGTGGGCCGTGACCTTTTTGTTGTTGACATAGGGCCTTGCGAGGTTGTTCTGGTAGCAGCCGGTAGCGGTCATGAGCTGTAGCACCAGCGGGTTGACCTTGTTGCGGCCATCTGCCACGATAATGACCTGAACTTTTTTCCAAGAGTCTTTGCCCCAAGTAGAAGACCGATGGCGGGCACACAAGTGGGCCACGTTTTTCATGACACCATGCATGGTACGCGCGAAGGCAAATTCGTCTTCATTGTACATTGTGATGCAGACAACGACCTCCGTATCGCGGTTGTACTTGGACGCGCGGAGACTGAACCCCTCCTTGACAAAATCATCGGGTTCCAGCGTGCATGCGGTATACGTCATGTGGGTGAATTCGCCGAAAGGCAGCTCGACTCGCGTCAAGACTTTTTTGAGCTCTTCCGGGATGGGATTTTCCAAGACTAAATTACCGCTCTTATTGCTGGCGAGGCGTACGGTGCGTTTTGTCTCTGTTTTGTCGCGTTTGGGGCGGTATCCATTGTTGATGTTGTTCATGATATTTCCATCTATACTGCTGCTAAAATACTCCAGCTCGCATGGAACTTCGTCGGTCGACACGTATGACGAGCCCAGGTATGCGGTTTCGTGAGAGTATAGCGATTCACCAGAATTCTTTTCATCGGAGGATGTGTCTCCATCTTGGTCTCCCTCCTCATCTTCTTCATCTGCTGCTTCAGAGTTTGCATCGGCAAAGGTTTGAGGGGAAAAGATGGGTTCAGGGGGAGGTAAGAATTTTTCCGAAGAGGCACCACTGCCTCTGCTCAGAGTAAAGTGGCGGGACGGAGATCGGGAGGGTGAGCCTGTCTCTTGGAAGTAATGTGATGGGGATCTAGTAGGCGAGGCAGAATCACGAAGGTAGTGAGGTGAAGGATTGTAGCGAGTGGGAGATTGACTGGTATAGCGTGTAGGGGATTGATTGGTGTACCGAGTAGGAGATTGACTGGTGTAGTGGGCCCGAGGAGTGTGCGAGGGCGACGGGTCAAAAGTGCGAGTAGGGGAAGAATTGTGGGTAGGGGAAGGATCAAAGGAAAGCAGAGGGGCAGGAGTGAGTACTGGTGCCCTTGTGGGAGTGTTGAGAGGGACGTAACGGTTCAGACGAGTGGAACGGGTAAAAATGTCCGGCAGGCTGCGGGGAGCTTGCCTCGGCGGCGTGGTATTCGGGAGATGCTGCTCTGAGGAGGGATCTGATTCATCGGACGACATTATAGTGGAGTCTCAGTGGAAGCCCGATGTGATTAATGACTTGCGCAATTGTCTGAAATTTTGTTTTAGAATTTTGGATGCAAGAGAGTGTGTTGACAAAGTATCCCGATCGGGATCTGATGCATATGATTAGGTAATGCATGTTTATGTAATCTTACCTAATCACCGAGACCCCACAATTTAAAAAGAAATTGGGTCCTGATTACCAAGCAACGATTCCGAGGCAATGAACCACTTCTCAAAGCTCTTTAGGCTATCGGAAGACCCGCCATCCACGCCTGACTCGCCGGTCTCCGATGACGACACCGTCATGTCCTCGTCCTCGTCCACCCTTCTTCTGCCTTCCCCCGTGTCGCCGCCACTCCCCCAGTCGCGTTTCAGATCTTCCTTGAAGGCGCGCTTGAAATTGGCGTCCCCTTCGTCAACTTCCCTCGCTACCGCTCCCGACGCGTCTGCTGCCTCCTATAATCCGCTCTCGATCTCTACGGCCTCTCATCACTCCCTCAAGGTCCCCAAGAAGATCTTGCTGCCGAATCTGCTTGAAGATCCTCCGACCCTGGCAACAACCCTCCATTCCTTTTTCCATCGGAATCATACCATCAGCAGCGCTCACGACCAGCCTCTGCAAGCTCTTTCAGATGACTTGAGATCGCAAGCTGCCCGCACCCTGGTCACCCTCTCTTCAAACGCGTCGAACTCCTACATCACCGATGTCAAACTCGCTATGCTCTACCACTTTACAAATCCGGCTCACGCCAGCGTAGAAGACTTACCTCCTAACGATACTGACCACAATACCCTCTCTGACTTTCACCGGAAGCTTATGGTCCCGACAGACCAGTATTTACAGCTGCGTGCCTCGGGTCAGCACCGCAGCACCTTGGAGTATTGTCCGGGACTTGGACTTGGACTTGGGCTCGGGCTCGGAATAACGGTAGACTCGGACGTGGCAAGCCCGGCTCTTGCTGCTGGCACTGGGCCTGCTACGCATCCGTACAAGCGCCAATACCTGCGCTTTTTCCGCAACTTGTTGCTGCTTATATTGCCCCTTCTCAGTCCCTCGCAGTACCGCCGCATGCCCAACGGTCACTATGTCCCCCTGATGGGCTGCACGTCGCAGGACGTGGCCTCTCACGTCCGCGCGAACTACGTAGAGCCCGTTTCGACCAACTCTACTCTGAATGGGCGCGAGAGGTCGTGGTCCGCAGCCGTCGAGCCCGTGAAGCTCGCATCGTCGCCGGTAGTGCCCGTTCTGCGTTCATGCAGCATGTCGCGCATCCACTCGAAGCACAGGCCGCTGCGCCCGAACGACTTGCTCGAAACAACATATGCCGCAGAATCTGCGCATGACCCGTACTCGGTCCAGGAAATGGCGCATGACGTGCGGGCCTTTTTCATCGCTGCCATTTCAAAGTTCTACGCCGACCAAAGCCAGATCTCGGGCGTGCCCTTGGACGCGCACGCTCAGTCGCTTGTACAGCAATGGACACATACCGCTCAGCTCTTCGCTCTTTTCAATGCGCGCATCCGCTACGCCCTCTTGGAGTTCTTCCAGCCGGTGCAGCGCTGGTGGCAGCTTCAGCACGCAGCAAAGTACGATTTGGACAGCATGTTGCTCCTCGCGTTCCGCGACTCTGTTCTAGTGCCGTTGCTTATGCGGCGTGCCCGCGTCTACGACCAGGCCGCTATCTATGCTGCGGACATGCTCGCTCAAGAGCTGGACCGCTTGTCCGGGGACGCTCAATTGTATGCGAGCCTCGTGTCGTGCTTTGGCGTGGTTCATTCATGTACCCACAGCGAGCCGGGCGCTACCGATGGAGAGCAGCATGTGCGGAACGACTTGTTTGCTCTGGCCCATTCGTGGCTAATGGGATTGTGAGGTTTGGCGGGTTTTCTAGCTTTCTCGACTGAGCTGTTTTGTCGGTGCACATCTTTCGATGGAGCTGCCCACTCCTTTCGCTTGTCATTTCGCCATATCTAGCGGCATACGTTTTTGCCCGTGAGATAAGCTTCTTCACCAAAGCATCGTTTGAGCATAGCTGGTCTGTGCTCTTTTCGATTTCTTCATATTGTGCTGAGCGCAATACTTTTTTTGACTTCAAGTTCTCACGACCTGACGTGGTACTGCTGTTCGTTGGTGAATGTTTTATCCGTATTTCCCAATGATTCCTGCGCTCTTTCTCAGAATGGTCAATTTCGAAACTCTACGATCATGACTGAGAAATCAAGTCATATTGGTGTGACTTAACATGTCGAGACGGTTGCCGTGCAGGAAGCGCCGGAAGATTGGCCTTTCCACGTATTACCATGCCCATTATTCTAGAATGTATCTGGAGGAACTCTTGACATGCATCACTCCATCTATTTTTGAATTTCGCATGTTAATGACTTGACAGTCTCTTGAAATAACTCTTCTCGCAGTTGTTATCTGTTCGATATCTCAAAATTAGGTCGAAATTCATACACCGTCCTCATTCCTCGGAGGAGCCTTACAAAAAGCTTGCCAAGATTACATTCCACGTTAGCCGTACTCGCGAATGGTCCGCGGAGTGCCTGTTTCTCCTGAATCAAGCACCTTCTGAGGGAGACTTCATCTCCCACTTGCCGACTCAACTGGCTTGGTTCAGTCTGATAAGCCATCAATTACGGAAGTCTTCCCGGTCAAGACGACATACTTTGTGAACGAGGCCGTCCATCGGTGGGTAGCTTATCTTGACCACAAGAATATCTTGCTATGTGGCATGTTTCATCCGCCCTTTCTCAATAGAACTCTACCCTAGTATACCTAAGACGTGGTAAAAAGTCGATAAATGTTCCACCCCCCCCTCCACCTCGCCCCGGCTCCACACCCTCTCCCGTCCCCCCCACCCCCCCCCCCCCCCCCACC
>JAKTSS010000396.1:0-11568 GCA_030580355.1 Debaryomycetaceae sp. yHKB357
AGTAGGAACGTTTGTATGCACACCGCATGTAACATCCGTACCGCAATACAAAATCGGGTTTTTTTAATGTTTAATGTGAAACTACCGTCAAAAATAATTATTTCTACTTTACACAACCACCACTGTATTTGGGATAAATTAAAGCGATTGTTGAAATTCTTCTCTCGCATGTGATGTTCCACATGCAGGCTAAGATGCTGTACATGATGTATCACGTGCCTGATTACCGACTTATACACAGGATATCAAATTGCGTGTGACATTACTTGTGTTTTTCTACACTGATGCTTGTGATCATCTAAAGTTCCTCGTTTACTTCCTCCATTACATCTAGCATGCATTCAGAGACCGCCACTGAAGAGAACTCACCGCTGGAAGCCAGAGTACACCGTCGCAACACTCGCCGCTTTTCCATCAGGGACGACACACATCATCACGCTAAGGCCGCAACATTGTGCACCAATACTAGTAATGTGACGGCAACAATTGTCTCGCCCCACAACAATGCCAGCTGCCAAGAGGTCATAGATCAAGACGATGCATTAGTCAGTGCTGCCGAAGCACTTACTCAGCTCACTCACACTCTTTCCCTGGCGCTGCCCACCCCATCTCTCTCTCAGTCTCCCACCCCAATGTCGTTTGTGCCTCCTGATACCCAGTCTATTGTCACCAACACCTCTACCCAACATATTGCCACCAGCACCGCTACCCAACCTATTGTCACCACCACTTCACAAAAGACTCACTCAATTGCTCCGCTACATGTGCCCAGTCCAAGCTCCCCGACGAATATCGGCAAGTTGCTTGCGACAGCCTCATCGCAGCATCCCCTCGTCAATCGTGTTTCGAGAGCGCGCCAACACCCAATTGTCTCCAACGCCGTCCGCTGCTATGAATTTTCGAAACGGAACTATGCTCCCTTCAATTATGCTGCTGGTAAAATCGAAAGCGTCGCGAAACCAGTAGTAGTGCGAATAGAAGATAACTTGAACAGCCGGTACCAGGCGTCAATGGAACGCAAAGAGGCAGATTATTACCGTCACACACAGACACACCCAGATACCGGCCCCTCCAAGAAACGCAAAAGGTCGTTGGTGGACGTGCACGACCCGCACTTGGCCGAAACAAGGAAACGTATCCAGTTTTGCCTTCACATGCTAAAAATGGCAAACTGCCAAATTAGTTCAAAAGTTAGCGTGCTCCATTCCAAAATGAGAGAACGGCACCGGAAACTGCAGCTTCAACGGAACACATCTCATACGCAATCGTCGGTGCAGAATAACAGCGACGAGATATCGCTGCCGTCACACGACTCAATCGAGTCCGTGGAGAATCCTGCAGAGCCCATCATTGAGGGCACGCAGCAAACTCGTACCGAAATTGTAACGACCGTGAAAAAGATAATACACTTGATATCCGACTTTCGGCCTCTGGCATTGAGTCCGCGTGAACCGGTCCTGAATGCTGCCAATGGAACAGCTCCCAGAACGTCAGGTATTCAAGATTTAAAACGCGCTATTCGCGACATTATTCTTCATTTGCCGTTTAGCGTCAACCAGAAATCCATTGACAGTTATCCAACGCGCCCTCCAGTAACCAGAACCTTTGCCACCAACGAAAAGATTCTCGTCTTTGCCCAAGAATCCTTGGATATGATTACGAAATTGACAAATTTATTTAATGAACAGCTTGAAAAGGCAGAATCGTGGGTCGCGGGTGAAGACGGCGATGAGCTTGAGCGCGAATCTTGCGCTAAAGTGGCAGATTCCCCACGGTGCTCTTCGAAAAGTATGGCAGACCGTGTTCAGCTGGATTCTACAAACGTGGCAGAGTATACACAGCGGGCATCCACGGACCAGGCATATCCAATACAAGTGAAATCAGCAAATGTGGGAGAATCTCCCCAATCAGATTCTGCAACCTTGTGTGGAGATTCTTCTTACATGAAGAGCGAGACAAAGAGACCAAAGTTTTGCTGAGCAAAAACTATACCTAATTGCTTGGTTCTGTTGTTTGTGATCTAGGTAGCTACAAAACCTGTAAAATGTAAGTAATCGAAAATTTAGGTGAAAAATTTTATGGCTATTGGCTGCTAGAGTGACTCAATACCAGGTTTGAGATTTGCTGATTTTGGCAACACGTTCAGTACTATCATAACATTATAGAACCGCTAAAGCACGTGTTTTACATTTCACTTTAACAGAATGTTACGCATTGGAATACAAGTCAGTCGGTGGAAAATAATATCCCCTAAATATGTTTCACAAACTTGTTGCAGCAGTATGCTTTACGTATATTATGGTGCAGATTCCTCATCATTCAACCTGCCTGTCGAAGAATGCTGGCTATTCTTCTGAAACTGTTATATTACATGCATTCAACCACGGATCTAGCCCGTCGGATCCACCATTCTAGTCTTGATTTGCCAGTTTTGCGAGGCGCCGTTTACTGAGATCCAGCACACTTTCATCGGCGTAGAATCATGAATCAAGTAATCTGTGATTGACACTTTCATGTGGCTTCAAGTTTTTTGGACCAGGAAAGCTAACTAATACGATGTTCCCACCCTTACCACTACCGTCTGGTCTACATGTGATCTACAATAGGGGTGCGGCTTTCCTCTCGCCAAGCGTAAATTGCCGTCACAAGAGTTTTGAATTTCAGTCCTGAAACCGGATTTATGCGCCAGGAAAAAATATTTTGAGTTCCACGCTGGCTGCAAATCCCTTTTAGGGACCTCGCGTGACGACCCGCATCGCATTTGGTAACTGGCCAGGATCAAGCGGCCCTTGTTGCTGCTGGCTATACAGCTGTAACCGAGGAGTAACAATCCCTTCTACCGGTTCCCAGTGCCTATTTTCGAAATCCATGCATGTCAGAAACAATCATAATTTGCGTAAGCGAAAATCCTCGGCCTTATTCATCCTGCTGGCAATCAGTTAACGGCTGGCGATAAATCTGATTAGGAACTGCATCAAGCGGCAATTAAGGTTGTGCTAGTGTCGGCCTAAAAATTATTCGGCGACGCAGCCACTAGCCGGCTAGATCCTCATCTGATGTCAGCTCCTGGCTCCAATGCCACCATCGGCCGTTTAAAAAGGGAGGCTTCCCCCCTTGGAACCCACCTTTTGACGACTTCCCCCCTTCCTCACGCCCAGGCTGGCCACATATAAATACACGTCCACCCTAATACTCTCGTTTTGATACGCCCTACAGTACTAATACAACACCATTATACCCATGTACTTCTCACTTTGCTTCCTTTCAATTCTCCTCGTTAGCCATGCCATCGCATTTTCCGCTTCGGGGAACGATAATGTCGCCATTTACTGGGGTCAAAACTCCGCACAGTATGGCCAATTGCCGTTGAGAAATTACTGTGATTCTAATGCGGTCGATATCGTGTTGCTAGCGTTCATGATGGACTTTCCCAATTGGAATATGCATTTCGCAACGTCAGAACAAAGTCTAAGGACTAGCGAGGGTAAACCCTACTACCCACTGATCGGGGCCGACATCAAGTATTGTCAGTCCAAGGGCAAAATTGTGCTCTTATCGTTGGGTGGTGCCTTGGGAAACTACGGCTTTCAGAATGATGGCGAGGCCACCCAGTTTGCAGCGACCTTATGGAACTACTTTGGCGGTGGGAACACGCCAGTTGCAAATCGTCCCTTTGGAGATGCGATTATTGACGGTTTCGACCTCGACAATGAGGACAAGAAGCCGCACGGGTACGCGGCACTCGTGAACGGTCTTCGAACTCAGTATACCAACGATCCTAGCCGGAGGTACTATGTTAGTGCCGCACCACAGTGCGTGTTCAAGGATGCCTCGGTCGGACTTGCAATGGACAATTCTCAAATCGACTTTGCCTTTATCCAGTTCTACAACAATGAATGCAACTTGGATGCGAAATTTAACTGGGATACATGGCAGACCTGGGCGAACCTGGAGTCGCCCAATCGCAATATTAAACTCTACGTGGGACTTCCAGGAGCGCCAAAGTCTGCGGGAAGAGGATACCTTTCGGCAAATCAGGTCAAGCAGCTCTTGCCCCGATCAGTTCTCGACAGTCCCAACTTTGGTGGAATTTCGATCTGGGATATGGCTTCATCATTTTCGAATGTAGCCGATGGCGAGAACTTTGCCGAGCTGATGAAAAAGTTGGTGGCGCGCGGTAATGGGGCTGTGGGCTCATCGACAGTGTCTCTGGCATTGGTTGAATCGCCTCTAGTACCTACAGTTTCATCGAGCTCCATGTACACAGAAGCGCCCTCACTGGCAAGTGAAAGCACCGCAGCTTTAACCGTTGTGGAAACTGTCACTGTCACCGCACCTTACACCATTACTAAGACCCAGTATATCACGATTTCGACACAGTACTTTGTCCAGACGCGGCTGTATAACCCACACACTGTGTAACAAAGGAACACAATAATTTTTGCGACAAGGTAGAACGTAGGGTATTTCTACAAATCATATAGCATCTCTTTTATTCACGTAGCCAAAAAGTTGATCAAGATTTTGAGTCTGGGTCATGATATCTTGAGAAAGGCATCAACTTTGAATAAATACTAAAACAGATACCATTAGACCGCCATTAGTACCTCAGTATACCTCGACAGCTTACTTCGATACAACACAGAAGTTCTTCAATTGATATTCTTGACATCTTACTGACGATGAATGCAAGACATGGCTAGAAGCATAGACGAATCGAATTGAACGCGTTAGGACACAACAGCACGACACTAAGGCGTGCGCTCAGAATTGAAATTTCATGAATGCGGAGAGGAATATGTGTAAATGTGTCGCGAGACGGTTTTCGGTATCTAAAAGTGGAATGCTCAGTAATGCCCCGAAAACATCAAGAACCGAAACATGCATTGCAACATACGCGGGAATTTCATGTTCAGCTCGATTACTGAAGTCGGAAAAAATGGCTGCAAAAAGGTACGCAGATTTAGCGTGAACATATGCACGTTTGTTTAGTTGATGTGGTGATGAGTCTAAATAGCAGAAACTTACATATTCTTTTGTCTAATGGTGTACTCAAGAGTCGTAGCGTTCATGCAAGAAAGTCGATTCAAACTCAATCTATAAATCATCGACGAGCGAGTGTAACGCTACCAATGTCAGGAATGCGCGAGGTGGTAGCTGGCTGTGAAATAATGATGACCTCCACAAACTTTTGAGTTTGTGACCAAGACAGGTGCAAAAGGGGCGCCATGGACTAGAGGTTGTCGAACCACCACGCGGTCTCATTATATGGACAAATTACAACGTGAGGGACACTCCCCGAAACAATAGAAGACGAGTAAATCATTGGCATAGCCTGAACTCCAATTGGAAGAGTACGTAAAAAGCGCAAACACAAAGAGCAGAACGATACTGGCGTATAATTGTCACAAGCGTACCAAGAATATGCCAATGCGAGCTTGATTCCGGGAGTGGAACCAAGTCTGCATAACGACGCAAAGGCTTTTCCCACGAGGCTAATCCTGATAGCGGGGAAAACTGCTTTTGACTCATATAGATGGAGCGTAACGGTTCCCTTAAGAAACGAAAGATTAAGCTCTGCCAAGTCTTTGAATCGTCAAAGAAAAATCTGTTTTGCCATGGAATGGTGAATGCTCAAGTCAAGGAGTTAGTGATCCATCTGAGCCACTACAGCGTCACCACGAAGACGATAAAAATTTACAAAAGGGTGCTCTAAATTGCATTCAATGTATTGGGAGAAGCACAGTATAAATAACCACCACGATATGTAGCAGTTTAGATCTTGCATCACGATGAGGGAAACGTTCAGGGACGACCGAAATTAGAATCTAAAATTAGACAATGAGTGCGAGGACACAGCCACTTGACAAGGGCGGCGTTGCGCAGAACCGTCATGTGTGAAAGAAATGTGGATCGAAACGAGTGTACTAATCACTTTTTTCTATTGCAGGTGAGTTCATACACACTCTGTTTTTTCGGCAATACGGGGCGAGCGTCCATAAACTCGGGCTGGATGGTTGCCGACTTGATACCGAATTCGAACAAGACCTGGCGGACCTGTGTGACTGCTTCAAAGAAGAGGGCTTGGTCAATTACTTTCGGAGTGGTCACGGTCTCTTCCAATTCCAAGTGGAGAGACGCAATTAGAATGTCCTCATTCAAGTTCCAGATATGAAGATCGTGAATATCCTTAACCAATGGTAACTCCAAGATCTTATCGACTATGGCATTCGTATTCACGTTGGACGGAGTGGCCTGCAACAAAATTTTCGAAGATTTGCGACACAAGGGCAAAGTGGTGGAGAAGATGAGGGCGGTGATCAATAAAGAGATGACCGGGTCCATCACATACTTCCATTTATACTTGGCTTTCCAGATAAACAAGGCGACCAAGATGACTCCGACATTGCCCAAGGCGTCACCGAGAACGTGCAACCATACACCCTCCATGTTCATGGAGCGGGCGGGCTTATGTTCGGCCTCGCCGTGGTGCAGGTGCGAGTGGCCTTGCCCATGCGAGTCTCTTGACAGTGATGATACCAATGGTGTATGTTCATCGGCGTACCTCGAGACGATGGCATCGGGAAGAAAGTCACCGACAGTTTCCGGGCCCTCTTCGAGGGCGGAAGGACTAGGGGAGCCACCGTGGGAATGGGAATGGGCTTCGCCACCAAACAAGACCAAACCCACGCCGTTGCTCAAGAGGCCGAGAACGCCTACGATCAAGACCATTTTCGGGTTCTCAATTTTCTGAGGCATGAAGAAACGCGAAATGGCCTCTATGATGATGCTGAAGCAGAGGGCTAGCAAAAAGACAGCATTGATGAGAGCACCGAGAATCTCAGCGCGTTGCCAGCCGTAGGTATAGGCACCGTCGGCAGGCTTGTTTGACTTGACGCGAACAGCCCAGAGGGCGATGAGGAGGGCAATAATGTCATTGAGCATGTGAAAGGAGTCGGCGACCAAGGCCAAGGAGTGCTGGGAGTAGCCGATGATGGCCTCCAAGAGAAAGAAGGCGGTATCTAAGCATAGGAGCGCGACGATACGCGCCTCTTTACCGCTGAGTCGACCCATAGAAGAGAGAGATTGGGGGAAGAAGGCAAAGAAAGGAGGGTGTTGTTACTCAGCTGTGGAAAAAACTGTGGAGCAGCAACTTTTTTCAGTCTTCCTATCTTGCGCGCTCGCGACGTTTTTACCGGTCCCGGGAACAATTGAATGCAGGACAATATACGCACAGACAAGCCGGTTACACGCTGGAATATTTCAACGTTCGGAATGCGAGGAGCCGGCTGTCACGTCGTGTGGTCCCGTCGAACTTGGACTTGCCCCGCACAAATTGCGCCGCTTCCCCTGGGGCACGGCGTTGAAATTCGCCATCATTTTTACCCGCCACTAGATCTCTGCTGGCCCTCTTGACAGTATTGCTTTTGTTTATTGCTTTCTTGTGACATGCATGGATTCTGCATATAACGTACACGTGGCATTTTGTGTCGCATGCCCGACTGGATTTTCTGGTGTAATTTCCAGATTGGGAATGTTTTCCGAGTTCTGGATTAGGCATTCCAAGCAGATTAGGCATTTGCCGAATTTCAAGATTACACAATCTTCCGTCGCAGATCTAGATATTTTGTTTCATCTTTAATTTCAGATTGAAAGAAACAAGATCGATTCTCGCGTCACGGATGATGTGTCATTCACATACATGTTATACATAGCCCACTTAACCCAAGACTTCGTGACAACTTCCTCCTCCTAGACCCTGTGTCGCGGATTTTAACCCTGTCCTGCGCCTTTTGCCTTATCTCCGAGGGCCCCCTCGTATCGTGATTAGGGGACTTTATCGCGTCATCGCACGCCCTCTCTATTGGATGGTGCACGACTTGTCTCAATATTGATGCGCAGTAACTCAGCGTGGATGTTCTATGATTCAATGTAGAATATTCGTCGTACACTTCCGATGGCCCTTGAATACCCTTCCACCGCGCTCAACCCCCATCGGCAATGACTTGCTTTTCTGTGTGCTGCGACAAAATGAATAGCTTTTATTGATCAACTTCCGAATCAAGTTAGACTTTGCCTAGCGCATACCTCGCTTCGCTCAGGCCACATAGCCACTTGCCTGATCTCAACAACTGTTCAATCTCAAAAACTTTGCCACAACACTCGCGAGCGTAAATGCAGGTCGCTTATTTCACCCCAGAACCTGGGTAAAACTGCCCAGGTCTCTCATTCCTCTACCATTAGCTGCTCTCGGTAAGGCAAAATCAGCCCCCAAGTGATATCCAACCGATGCGACATGTCACACCCTCTATGACACATGTCCCTTGTTAACTACAGAGGATACTTAGTTCTCACGAGCTATATCTTACCAGGAAGCAGAAAACTTGTACGGATGAGGATATGAATGAAGATATCTTCAACTTCCACTATAATGCGAGAGTTCACAGACGCAGAGTCCTTTTTCAAGTGACAAGCGCCGTGGTATTGTTAGCCCTGTCCTCTATCTTATATGCCGGACAAGAACCGCGTCCGCGTCTGTTTTTATTTCAACGCGTCGCGCATCTATTTCAGCCGCATTCCTTTTACCCACCACCGTCGCTAGTATGGGCAGATCGCGAATATCTACAACTGATGAGCGTGTACTCTTTCAATGGATCGACGCCCAATCGCCAGAGCCGACTCAGAAAGAGATCGTGGCCTGGACTCACACGAATCTATCCAAACCGCTTTCTCAGGCCTCGATTTCGAGGCTTCTCCGACAACGGAAAAGCGGCAAAAGAGTGCTCAATGCTCAACTAAAGAGCGGTGCAATGAATTGCTACCCCGAATTGGAAGCTGTGTTGTACTCCCACATCTTGCGCGCACAGAACGTCTATGGAATGTGTTCCATCGACGGCCTCCGTGCCTTGGCCACCGCATTGTGGATGGAATTGCCTGGCTACGCTGGTACACCGGTTCCCAATTTCACCAACGAAACTCTTGAGATCTTTCAAGATCGGTATAACGCATACAAGTTGGAGCATGCAGGGGCCCTGTGCAATGTCTCAAGAACCATTGAAGGTCAAATGCAAATCATCAAAGATCTCGCGGCCGAGTACGAGCCACAGGATATGTTCAATATGGGCGAAACCGTATTCGAGTGGAGAGAGGTGTATGACAGGAATGGGCGGAACATGAACAGGCCCAAGGAGCGCGTGTCTCTAGTGCTCTGCGGCAACGGGACTGGCACGGAAAAGATGCCAATTTGGTTCGTGGGTACTGCCCCGTCTCCACTCGAAAAAGATTCCTCCATCGATAGTTGTAAGGGTCTCTACATTCAGCACGATAAGCGATGGATGGACGCCAAGTTGATGTCTGATTGGCTTGAAAGTTTCTACGAGTACATTGGGAAAGACAGAAAGGTCCTTTTGCTCATCGACTGCACGAAACATCACCTCAGAGGAGTAGACATGATGCTACCGCCTACCGACTCAAAGATTATGATTGTGTTTCTTCCATCCGTGCCGGCACGTAAGATCCAGCCGCTTCAGCTAGACGTCATAGATTTGTTCAAGGGTGGATACGAACGGAGGTGCTTTGACGAAATAATCCGGCTCGAGGACGAAGGCCGGGATGCTGGCAAAGAACACGACTTGCGAAAACTGATCGAATACGGTGTCAAGATATGGATCGATGAGATGGACCCGAGTTACTTCGCAAACAGTTTTGGGCAAAGCTTTATTTTTGTGGGCCGGCCTCGAATTCCAAATGAAAATAGGACTATGACCCCGCGGCGGTTGGGTACCGTCGCGCAGAAGGGCGCCAACGCTCTGTCTACGATTGGTCTGTCGACAACTTTGGAAGCACTCTCTTCAAGTCGTCAGTCGACTTCTGTAAGAGTACCTTTTACAAGTGGTCAGTCGACTACAGCGAACGTACCTTCTACACAAGGTCAGTCGGCTACTGCGAAAGTACCTTCTACAAATGGTGAGTCGAATACTGCGAACATACCTTCTACAAGTGGCCAGTCGACTACTGCGATCGGAAAAGTTTCCAGTGCGATCGGAAAAGTATTCCCTGCAACAAGTAAGATCTCGCCTGCGATCGGCTCGGTCTCACGACCTCCTAGTCTGCCTCTTCGGAGAGCAGACGTGCGATCGGCGCAAACCAACCCACACCTGATTGGACGCACCAACAACCATGGCTTGTTCTCTCCTGACGCCTCATTGGCCTCTCAGGACACTGCACCTGGCTGTAGCGCGAAAAGCGGGAAGAGTAAATCATCTTTGGCCTAACGGGAGGACGACCCGTCGGTCAATACACCTCAGACGCGAGAGATACTCGATGACGCTATCAGCTTTAGCGGCACAAAGAATCCCATGACGTGTGATCCGTTTATGGAGGTTGATGTAAGCGATAACGATAACGCTATCCAGCCTCAAGAGTTTGCAGAAGGAGAATTTCTTGCGATGCTGACGCCAAAAGCTAAAGGTAAGACGCCAGATATCATTCTGCTAGCCGGAAAGCCAGACCATCGCTTTGCAGAACAGTCAGCGGTCGTGGACGCGATCAAAAGCGGTGAACACTTTTTGGCGTATCTTCGGTATAAGAAAAGAGTGAACTCGCAGTTTTACATTCAGTATACACAAGAATTGCTGAGGGCAAAACTCGAATTGCAGGACGTTACCGTGCAGCAATACGTGGACCGATTCTTCAAGGCGAGGATGGGCAGATAAGGTGAAATTGTCTTTTTTATTAAATGTTGTTGCGGCAGCTGAACTTGAAATACATCGCTTGGTGCATGAGGAGAGCGCGTGATAAGTGTCGCATACCTGTCAAGTCCCCAGGAGTACCCCACCGCTTGGCAACAAATCTACACAAGTTTCAAAAGGAACTATGTATAGGTATCAAGTGATCGCTGCAACTTTACTTGAAGGAGTGTTTGATAATAGTATTCCATATAAGCGTGAGACTGGTGGTTGTCTCTGAATGGCCACTACTCCTGTAGTCTGGTCGTTACTCGCAAAAAGGTTGTCCCAGACTTGAGGTAAAGCTCGGTCGCTACAGTGGCCGCTTTAATGTAGCACTTCTGACATGACTGCAGGAGACTAGATAGGGAGGTGACGTGGGACATTGCGCTCTCTCGAGATGACGTAGGCCCCTGCTACGGCCGCATGGATCTGTGGTATCGTCTCTTTGACAGAAGCGCCATCTATCGTAGCGCCGCGTACTTTAGAGGCATCAAACTTACAGGATAAACTTATACAAATCAGGATACAAATCAAAATAATAACAAAACAGAGAGTCTCTACGATATCAGAGTACAAGGATACTGTTGACAGTAACACGCTTTGCAACACCGATAATCAATCTGGACGCACATAGAGCAGGAAGAAATGCAAACGAGAAATATACTTGGCATGTTGCGAACTGCCCGCAGTCCGAGAGGACAAAAAGAGTGCACGTGAAGATAATGCTTCAAGATGGCGGCTTTTGCTGGGAGGGGGTTCAAAACAAAGTCTGCAAAGATGCAGAAGCAAAAAGAGCGTTATCAAGGCTGAGAGAGAGCAAGATTCAAGGGGGCAGATG
>JAKTSS010000397.1:0-11561 GCA_030580355.1 Debaryomycetaceae sp. yHKB357
GCCACTTGATCAGAGAGTTGGACTTGTCTTATGTTATACAATCTGGAAAGAATGCCTTCGTTGCAAAGTTGTTGAAAAGGTCTAGTCGAAATTTGGAATCTTTTGTTGCCCCGCAAACCAGTTTTGGATTGGGGCCATTGATTGCTTTAAGGAACTGCAGGAATCTCAAGCTTCTTGATCTCCGGTTGGTCTCAGAAACCTTGAATTTGCAAGAGTTGTTCAAGTCGATAGCGGGTCTCGAACAGCTTACTCACTTATCCTTTCCGAGATCTTCGGTAGAGGCTGCAGATATTAGTGATATTTCTTGGCCACAAAAACTTACGTTTTTGCGTCTCTCGGGTGGAGTCAGTAACGATTTCCTACGATGCACAGAATTCCCAGAAACCATATCGAGTCTAGAGTTTTCCCATTGTCCGGCAATTAGTGATGTGGGGTTTGAGCTCATGCTCCAAAAATACGGGAGGAACTTGAAGTCATTGAAAGTACAATACCCCATGCCAGGATTGAAAGAAAGCTCTCTAGATTCGTGCTTTAACTTGTGCCCAAATTTACAGAATCTCGAGATCACGGTTGACTATGTATCGCGGGACTTCTTCGACGAATCCAACTTGCCATTCTCTGTGTATGAGCGGCCGTTACGTTCACTCGTGATTACTGCGAGCGGAATGCTCGGAACAACGAACAAACTCGAGCCGATTGATTTAGCGTTGGCGCTACTGGAAGACAGGCTTCCCCGACTTAGAAATGTGCAATGCACCGCAAAACTTGGATGGAATCCGAAATCCGATTACGTATCGTACATAGTGACCGCCTTAGAAGAGAGAAATGGCGGCCTTTATCTAGGATACTAGTGTATTGCACGTAAAGTCCTGAAGAGGTTGAAATCGTTTTTCTGAGCAGGTTGCTTTCATGTTCCGAATTGAAATATATTTTTAGTGATTGACTTTTATGAAGTTGAGTGCACGTAGTTGCCTTCTGCCCTCATCGTTGTCGACTTCGGGAACATGAAACTCGCCGTGTTCCTACCCCACGATACCGCTGTCCTACATGACAATGATAGTTTGAGGAAGCTAGCAACTTCTCGATCAGACTGGCCTGCTCGCACCAGTGTGTTTTTCGACGAGAGCATTTGCGGTTTCGTTATCCTCGAGGCCGATGAGAATACTGCAAGATTGAATCATCACATTCACTTGAGAGCATCAATACTTTCAGGTGAGAATAGTAACAACGACATAGAAGACCCTGTGACGCAGTCCGGCAATGGAGATAATATTCTAGATGCTGACGTTAATAATAGCGACGACTCACTGGTGGTCCACGACCTCAACTTGAATGATAGTGACATCGTCCTTGGCGAGTTTCTTAACAGCGATGGCATACATCTAACGATGTGGAAGTTTGAGTTTCGGCTCGCTTATCCGAAAGCCAGGATCCCTACCCCCCTCCTACGCTTCCGCTCATCTCTTTACTCTACGCGCAAAGACGAGAAGATTATCGAGGCGCAAACATCTCACAGCGACACAGCATTGCCCGACTACATACCTAGTGATGACCGAAACTTGTTATCCGAGTTGAATAATGATATAGCGTCGAGTGTTGGAGCATCAGGTGCCCTAGTTTTTCCTGCCTCAAGTCTCAAATCACTGGAAAGGTTATCCGAGATGGAACGATCGATAAGTGAAAATGGCTCCTCTACTCCGGGACTAGGCATAACTGTGACAAAAGATAGCGCCACGGCCTATGCCACCAGCGTAACCTCGGCACATGTGCCCGTGATGGTGCCGTTAGTTTTGAAGCTCAAGTCGATGAAACCGCTGGGAAAGCTAAATGAACTCTTTGCGTCGGTGACGATAGAAATGCCCGAGGAACTTGTTCAATCAGCTGAGGGTCTTGGATTGCTCAAGACCCACGAATTCCAAGTCATAAGCTTGACGTTGGAGTCTAGGAATGGGAAGGAATCACCGATCAACGAGCAGAACATAAAGCTACCTCTTATGCTATCTCATCATGATGCATACACATTTGTATTTAAACTTTCGAATTTTGGCACTTGCGGACCGAATGGTCTGATGGTAAAGCCAGTCAATATCCGACTAAGATCTCGTCTCGCGAAAGTTTTGGATCCTGACCATCCTGAATTTGTCGGTGGTATAATAACTACAGAATGGTCTCCTCACGTCGACTTTGGCGCGCTTGCCCCGCCAATGAACCGCGCCTTGAGGAGGCCTGACCCACCCCCTCAAAATCCGGCACCTCCACCCGCAGTCGGATCGCCACGAAGATCCCTTTCATATCTCCGAAACAATAAATTGCGCAACGCGTTCGACGGCGCTCGCCTATTTCCCGGCTCTCTAAATCACTCGGGCGTCTTGCCAATCGCAAAAAAACAGCAAAAAGACGCGACCGCTATAATGCCTTCCTCATCGTCTATAAGCGTGAACTTGCCGACTGCAGGAGCTCCCTCAATATCCGGGTTGCGGCTAACGTTTACGGGCAAACTAAATGTGAAGCTTGGAAGCTCGGTAAACTGGAATGTTCAAATTTTCAACACTTCCAGCAACGTTCTCGATGTGACACTCACCATGCAAGGAAGTCTTGACAAAGTGGGGCTTGCGTCCCGTAATTTTGCTATTGTTCCCAGCGATCACATAAGGGGAATACCTGAAGAGGTGATCCAGACACGCCAACGCATCTTGAATGCTTACCAGCTACAAAGAATGAATTACAACGGGGTCACGATCTTGGATACAGACTTGAGATTTGGTCCGTTGCACCCGCGAATGGTGCATGAACGAACGTTGAGAATTGCCGGTATCAGGGAAGGAATTTTCAATTTGCATGGGTTGCGATTGGTGGATACCTTCAGTGGGGAAGGAATTGATTTTGGAAAATTAGTCGAGGTATTTGTCGTTTGATTTTTTGTCAGATAAATGGCACGGCCGGGAATTCAAGAGAATATCTCCAGAATGAGATGAGTCCCATATTTTTTGAACAGATGGAGAGTGTTTCTTCAGCATATGCTGGATTGAGAGGCAAACATCCTGCGCGGCCTTGGTGATCGGTCGTTCTCACATTGTCAACATAGACCGAGTTCTGCCTAGCTACAGAGGGGTAGGTATCAGAAAGTTACCGGGTTGAGAAAAGCTCAAGCAGTACAGAACACATGAAAAACGTGGCGCATGATCAAGTTATCGCGCCGTTAAAGAGCGAATTATATTTAGGATCTTTTACACGAGACTTGGATATCAGGAACCTGTCTCTTTCAGAACAGTGCAAAGCTTGCTACAGACGGTGTGCTACGTGAAAACTGGCATGCTGAAGTCAATCTTTTTGGACAGATAATTACGTATAGGAAACAGTCTAAAAGTCTGGAGAGGGTCTTTACTAGACACCGCCAGTGGGTGCAGACGTTGTGTACGAGGAGTAGGAGGGATAACCTGAAAATGCATCAGGCGGTGGTTTCGCAGTGCCGGCAGGAGCATTCTCTCTTGCATAAATCTTGGCCAATAATTGAGCAGCGTGTGGTGGAATGGCGCTCTTGGGGCCCTGTCCGTGGACGTACGGGGTGTTCTGCTCATTAGAAGCAATCACGAGGGACAGGCTGGCTAAGAGTATAAGCGCGTTTACGAGATGCATTTTTTAGATATCAAGGTGGTATGTAATGAACGAGTTTGGGTACGCATTGCCGTCCTTTTTATACACCTGGAGGCAAACTATCCACACTCATAAGGGATGATGCGTGAGATTATCTAAAAATAGGCCTAGACCGTGTGTATTTGATCGGCGTTAATTGTGGCTTTGAAGCGCTGAAGACAATAGATTCAATAGTTATTGGCACTCGAAGTCATTGGCGCCAATAACTTGGACCTCATTTCAGTTGGATTAGACCACGGTAGCCGGAGAGGTATTGTGAAACAGTACTACTTATTAAGACCGCTTCTTGCCTCACGAGAAGTTATGCCAGTGGCGGCCAGTGGAGAACATATAACGCGAGGAACGATCATTTTCGAGCGTCTCAACTACAGTAAACTCCGAACACGCAACCCCTGTGCGCCTTTTTATTGTTCCAAACGTCTTTTGTCCTGCTACGTCAATCAGGGCCCAGTCCCGATAAATCGACAGGCTAGATTTATGACAAGGCTGATGCGCACGCGAAACAAGTAGGCGCCGGTTCAGATCCGCCCGACGCGCAAGCCTCGAGCTTGAGATAGTATTTAATCAGTGATATGAACAGGATTCTGCTGATCAGCCGTAAGCTATGGCAACGCAACAACGTGTATACGGTGGCGTTGGGGTTCACGCGGCTTAACCTATTTGGACGCCAAGACATTCGAAGCAGGGGTTTTGTCGGATATACGAGGATATGGAAGGGCTGTACCAAAAAATATTCTTTATATCCGGGTGGCAAACCACGAACGCCTACTCAAGACTTTTTCCAAGGGCTTCTTACCGCAGGGGACAGTCGTCGGGCGCAATTGAGCCAATCACACGTGATTGCAAGGAGTGGTGTTGTTTCGCGAAAGAATATGAATTCCGGTGGCTTGTCCATGTATCTAGTGGTTGCAAAACTGGACGGTGATGTCCAAGTTAACTTGCGTCTGGTGTAAAGCACTACTTAACAAGGCCTTTCCCGGATGTGGCTTACACACAGCGTGAACACAGAATGCGCAGTATCGAGTAGTAAGGTCTATACGCGATCTGGTCTACATGATGAACTTGACAAACTATCGCTCGGAAAATATCCATCAAGACATCCATGCTTATAGACAAAATGTAAATTAGTAGTGACCACCGCACGTTGCAAAACAGCACACTCAAGCGTCAGTAGCTTGTGACTCAAACACTGCCAAACCAGCAGTACCTTCCGCCCACAGAGCACTGTTGTAAGTCATTTCCTTGATAGAGTTGACAATGTCTTGCAACGAGCCTCTTACCTGCTTGGTGCTATCTCGGTCTCGCAAAGTGATGGAGCCATCCTTTATCGACTGGAAATCAATGGTGATACCAAACGGCGTACCCAATTCGTCATTTCTGGCGTATCTCTTGCCAATGGACGCGGAAGAGTCGTCCACTTTGAAGGGGAGCTTTTGTTTACGCAACTCAGCAGATACCTGCTTGACAATTACGTGGAGATCGCTGGTAGACGATAAGGGCACCAACAAGACCTTGGTGGGGGCGACAAGGGGAGGGAGCGACAAGACGCCCCTGTCAGCATCGCCCGGCCTCGACCAGTATTGGTGCTCGAAAATAGCATAAAGGATACGGCCAATACCGAACGAGGGCTCGATTACATTGGGAGTGAATTCGCGAACGTGCTCTGTGCGGGTAACGTTGACAATCTTGATCAAATCCGAGTCCAATTCAACCTGGTCAGCAACCGAGTCGATTTTTACGACAATCTTGCCGTTAGATTCCAACTCTTTGCGGAACCCTTCCAACTCGCACTCTGTTCTAGTCTCGAGCCACTTTTGTATGGTTCCGGCATCCTTACGGAACCTTGGACCAAACTGCTTTTTTGAAATGACAATTTCGGTGCGTTCGATAACTTTAGGTTCGGGCAAGCTCTTTCTCACCACCAACTTTTCGTTGGTGCGAGCGGCGTGAACGCTCAAATCGTACGCAGATCTATCTGCGCAGCCAACACACTCGATCCAGCCGTAGGAAGTGAGCAATTCGGCGTCCCAGCAGTCAGCGGCGTAGTGGGCCATCTCGTTCATCATGTGTTGTCTAAATCTCAATTTCGTCTCGTCAACACCAATTTTCTTCAAGAACAAAAAGATGCGAGCAATAAAGTAGCCCAACGTTTCATTGTCGACCATGCCGGACTTTACGGCTTCGCCAATTGTCTTTTCAACAACTTCCGAGCTGCCTGCCACCTGCACGTCCTTGGCGAGGAATCTCAACTTGACGTCGGCCACCTCTGTGAACCTCGGGTGAGACTTGTCCTCGGGGTCCACGAAATGCTCGATTTCAGCCATCAAAAACTCGCGAACACGCAACAAGCCTGCACGCGGAGCAATCTCGTTGCGGAAGGATTTACCAATGGAAGCCGATGCGAACGGCATCTTTTCATTGTTGAATTCCAACAACTTTGAAAAGTTCAAGAACTGGCCCTGAGCAGTTTCCGGTCTCAAGTAGCCCTTCATCTGTCCAGAGGGCCCAATGGCAGTTTCAAACATCAAGTTGAAGGCGACAGGAGGCTCCAAATCGCCATTAGTGGCGGGATTCTTGATCTGGAACTTTTCAATCAAATCGCCCAATTGCGGGCCAGAGTAGCCGTCAATCTGTGCCAACACGAATTCGTATTCCTTGACGGTATCATCATCTAGCTTGACGTTTTTGATTTCCTTGACCTTCTTTTTGCGCTTTTGCTTTTCGACATCCTCCTCCTGATCCTCGACCTTGATGCCTCTTGCGGCCTTATCGCCCTTCAAACGAGCTTCCAAGACCTCTTCGACCAAGTGATCAGCCCTGAAGATCTCGCCAGTTTTCCTGTCTTTACACATCCAGTCAGCAAACTTATCCACGTGGCCCGAAGTCTTGAGCACTTCATGGGGGGTCAACATTGTGCAATCCACTTCCAACATATCCTCTTCCAAGATGAAGTGCTTTCTCCAGGTATCGATGACGTTTGCCTGGAAGGCGCAGCCGGGAGGACCATAGTCGTACAAGCCGGAGACTCCGCCGTAAATCTCAAAGGCCGGGGCAAAGAAGAATCTCCGCTTGAGCATTTGTTCGAGCCGTTCCCTGCTGAAGGGGGCAATTGCGGATTCCGAGGCTGACATTCTGGAGGGGGCACGAGCGTAGTTACGGAGGAAGTTTTTAGCAATGGCCCTTGCAGATGGAATAATCGTGGTTACTGTGAGTTGACTGAAGCTTGAGAATTTGATGCTAAATCACGATTTTTCATGGTAGGGACACGCCCTGGATGGGGTGTATAGAATGGAATAACACTTAAAGGAATATAACTTGATGGAATATCCGAGTCTCAAGTGCCCGATATCCACAGGTTCATTAGAGAATAGTCTCTTCGAGTTTGATCGGTCTTGAAACTAAAATCCATGTAATGGCTTCCCAGCACCATCGGTGTGGTAGATCATGGTCTAAAGAAGGATATCTTATTCGAAATGATTAGAATTCTAAGGTAATGCCTTGCGAGGACTGTGTGTGCTAACGACCACTACACCATGCTTTTACCCGTAATGCATTCATTTAAAGTGTGTAACCTGCGAAAGACTGATTGAAGCAGGTCAACGCTTTTTCTATGCACTCTTGAACACGGCAGCATCGCACTCTATAAACATTTCCTCGTCGTAGCTCGCATCGGCAGTATGGTCCTGGTCAATGAACCATTTCAAGACCAACAGGAAAAGGGTGCATATGCACGCAAGAGCAAACACCTTATCGAACCAGCGATTGATATACTCCACCTCGCGCGCTGAGGTTATGGGAGTAGGGCTGAGGGTCCCTGACAAGGAGAGCAACATGGAAACCTGGTGCGAGAGGTTCAACGGCAAGTTGGTGCGGATGAGAAGGGCGGTAGCGAGCGTGTAAACGCCCACGAGCTCTGCGATAATCAAGTGCTTGAGCCAGTTCTTTTTGTTGGCGGATGCCGTTGCCGATGCCGGGAAGAAGCGCGCAAATGAGCGGAACGTCATGACCACGTTCGAGAAGGTGCACAAGAACAAGCCGCCGGACAAGACAAAGCTCAAGACGTTTACCAAGAGCGTTTCTGAGGCGGGGACTTTGCCGATAGAGATGATGAGTTTAGCGATGGTGGTCGCGAGCGCGTCCTTTGCCTCCACGAGCTGGGGGACCGAGTCCGGGTTGGACCCGGTGACGAGCCGGCCCGTAGTCGCGAACGCCGTTTCGTCCGGGAGCTCTCCCTGGAACCAGCGCATCGGGATGCGGATCACGATGACGTTGACGATGCGGTACACGCAATAGACTGCGAAAATCTGGTCGCCGAGGGCGAAGAGTCTGCCGATGCGGCGTCGAAAGTGGTTGGTGTGGGTGTGGGCCAGTTGTTCCTGGCGGAGAAATGCCTGGATGGTCTTGCTCAAATCTTCGTACACCAGCTCCGAGAGCAATTGTAGCAGGTTGATTTCGAGCGAGAGTCCCTCGGCTTCCAGCTCGGTGCTGCCGATCGCCAAATCGCGCAAATCCGCGAGCGACGACACTTTGCCGAGGATTCCGGCGAGTTTGGGGCGCGAATTATATAGCTCTGTGCCCAGGGGGTCTGTGGCTAATTTGCAGAGCGACTTGTGGCGCTGGTCCAAAAGCAGGCTGATGTTGTTGTAGGACTGGATGAGCTTGGCAATATCGTTGGCACTGGTCGATTTTGAACCGTAGTGAGAGTGTTGCCATATGGACTTGAACGAAAACACCTTGTAGGGAGTAGAGATGCATCCGATCCCCGATAAGATGGCGAGAACACTTATTCCGAGCATGGCGACCTCGCTCGTTTTCAGGGAAATCAACGATTCCAGACCGCTTTCGGCGAGGTGGCCGTGAAACTGGCCACATCTCCCGAGAAACACTAGCCATAGGGTGAATGCGGCCACACACACTGCGAAGCGAGCGTATTTGCGCGGCAGGGGCACGACCGAGTCGTTTATGAGAATACTTGTGATCATTGCCGGCTGAATATACGCTAGCAAAGAGATGAGACAGGCGATGGTGAGCCTGAAAGAGGCGTAGCGGGCATCGGGATTGCCGAAACTCGTAAGTTCGCACATCAAGAGGGTAATGAGCATGATTCCGAGAGAGACGGACGCGGCGAAGACGAGGGCCACGGCGCGGACGTGGCCCGGATGGCCTGCAGATGCGGATGTATCGAAAGCAGTCGCTGACTCGGAGAGATAAGCGGGGACATTGACCTGCGGGAGGTGAAGGCCGAACGGGCGGTTGAGGTCGGTTGCGATGCGGTGATTGACAGAGTGGAGCGGGTACGAGCGGCGGGCCGAAAAGGTGCGGATGAGACGGTGGTCGAACACCTGGGTGTACGCCCATAGGAACACGGCGGCATTGGCAGCGGCAAGGAGGAGGAGCCCGCCCGGTGTGGATGCCAGCATGTGTAGCGGGAATACTTTTCAGAGGGCCAGGATTTCGCAACCGAGTGAGGGTGGATTGCTTGCTACACCAGGGACTATGCACCGTCAAAGGCGGAAAAGCGACTAGAAGTGACCTCAATCTTGAGGAAGCGCTCTGTAGGGTTTGTTGTGTTACAGGGAGTCAAGCAGCAAAGGGAGGGGGCGAGTAATGGCTAGAGTGGTATTCGAATTGAATGAAAATTACCCGATTAGGAAATTCTCGCGGAAGTTTCTCGTCGGCGATCGGCGCGGCAAAAGTCCGCTCCGGCCATAGCGCCATCTCCAACAACACCGTATGGAACGACTAAGCAGCAAAGAGTGTGGCAACGGAGCCTTACTAAGCCGGTTCAAGGTGAGCCGTGCGACAAGTGAAGTACGCCGTGAAACCGCGAGAGACGTCAGGGCCGGTGCGCCGTCCAAACCGGCCACGCCGGCGGGAAATGTTGCTTCGGGCGAGGCTGATTCAGGCACTGACCCCGCCACCGCGCTACTACCGCAGAAGCGACAGCTAGAGGCGACGGCGGCGCCAACCAAGAACTGCGACCGCTGCTTCAGGCTCAAGAAAAAGTGTCTGCGCGGCCAGCCGCGGTGCGCCGGATGCGTTTCCGCCGACTTGGAGTGCGTGTACACGGAGCGCAAGATGCGGCGGCGGAAACAGCTCGCTGAGAATAGAGATGGAGACCTGTTGGAGACGCCGTGGACCGTACGATTCGACCCGAGCTTGGTGCTGTCCAGCCGTGACACGACAGTAGAGTCGGCACAGTTTAGGCTGGAGGCGGAAGTTCCGTTAGATGCAGACGATGCAAGGGTGGCACGAGATAGAGATAGTGTGGTGTCTGGCCAGACTGACGCTACGATAAGAGGTACGACTACTGAAGCTGCTATTTCCAATACTGAAGGAGCAGATTGCAGTACTGAAGGAGCAAATTGCAATGACGAAGGAGCAAATTGCAGTACCGAGGAAACAAATTGCGATGACGGAGGGACCCCCTTCCAAGTTGTGGAAGGCAATGCGGCGGCGCCCACCTGTCCGTGTCCGCGGCCGGCACGGCCGTACCCGTACCGGCGAAAGAGCGCCGACCCGCGCCACAGCACCCAAACAGACCGACCGTCCCCACTTAACAGACCATCCCCACTCGACCGACGATCCCCACTCGACACCAAGATCGTGGCGCAGTACGTGGCGGGCCGGGCCAGCACGAGCAGCGCGTGCGCCGAGTACCTCGCGACGAAGCCGATTGCGGAGCGCGGGGTGGCGACGCAGTATGTGGCGGCCTTCTTTGCGGCGCATCGCGCGTGCCACGCGTTCGTCGACGAGCGCGCGGTGCGGCGCTGTGTCGGGAGCACGGACTTTTCCGCGGGGCTGATTGTGAGCGTGCACACGTACATGGTGATGGCGATCGGCTGCTGCGTGCTCGACCTGAGGCGGCGGACGCAGCGGTTTGGCGAGCATTTCAGCCACAAGAACGTGGAGGCGGTGTTGGAGATGCTAGACTTTGCCGGTGGGGAGCGTAAACAGGAACAGGAACAGGAACAGAAACAGGAACAGGGACTTGGTTACAGACAAAAACACAAGGGCGAGGGCGATACCGGGTCGGTCGAGCTCTTGGTGCTAGTGATTCTCTACAGCATGTGTCGCGGCGACAGCGAGACGCACGAGCGGCTCTTGGGGATTGCGGGCGCGATGGTGGCGCAGCGGAGATGGTATGCGTCCGAGACGGAGCGGGAGCGGCGGGTGTTCTGGCTGGTGTACCACCTAGACCGGCGGAGCAGCTTGGCGTGGCGGCGGCCGCTGCACTTGCCGCGGGACGGCTACGTGCGGTGCGCGGTGCCCAGAGGCGGTGCCGGGCTCGCGGTAGTGTATTCGCGGTTGTGTGGGAGAGTGTTGGAGCGGCGGCTCACGGGCGGAGACGAAATGGTGTGGGAGGCTACGAAAGAGAGTCGAGATGAGATTACGGAAAAGAGTCAAGATGAGTTTACGACAGAGAGTCGAGACAAGCTTACAGAGAAGAGTCACGACAAGCACTCAAAAAAGAGTCAGGACAAGACGGAGATGCTAACGAAAGAGAGGCACGACACGGAGTTGGTAGCCGAGATTGAGCGGTGGCACACGCAGGCCAGTGCGGTGCTGGAGGCGGACGACAAGGCGCAGCGGGCGGCGGGCGTATACTGGGCGGGGATGAGCCGAGACTACTTGATGGTAGAGCTCGACGAGGCGCGGGACGAGTACGTGCACGCGCACACGATGGGGTTCTTGTCCAACTCGTTTGCCCTAGTGTTGGACGAGCAGGAGGGAGGAATGCGGGCCGAGAGGAAGGCCGAGGAGGCCGAAAGAGAACTTGAGAAGGCTGAGAAGGCTGAAAGAAAAGGCGAAAGAAAAGGCGAGAGAGAAGGCGAAAGAAAAGGCGAAAGAAAAGGCGAGAGAGAAGGCGAAAGAAAAGGCGAAAGAAAAGGCGAGAGAGAAGGCGA
>JAKTSS010000398.1:0-11512 GCA_030580355.1 Debaryomycetaceae sp. yHKB357
TTGTGGCGAAAATCGTGGTCATCCTGATAATGACATAGAAACAAATTTGCCTCAATATTTTAGACGGACGGGTGTCTGTTAGAAGCGATTTCTTCTTCGCTTTCCAAAATTGGTTCATGAAATATCTACATCCTACTTATTTGAAGCTACTGTATCGGCAATTCTATGCTACGTATCATTCATATAAATTCTATTTCCTAAAGCGCCCCTAGTAATGTGCAATGGCTGCTCACAACTTCACCTCTTTGCAAAAGTGACTGCAGCCTGACTTCGCATGATTTCCCTATAGGCTATTAAGATAAATGACCCGCCAGCAGGAAGATGCTCTCGGGATCTACAAGGTGGCATTATATATCTCAGTGTAGACAAGTTGGTAGTTCGCCATTTATGGGTATTGTGAGTTAATATGCACAAGGCTACGGGTCAATTTCTCGGCGTTTCAATGTGGTTATGAAGTAACATTTTAAAAATTAGCCATGTTACCGGATAACCAAATTCTACGCAAAAAAGTTGGGATGTCATTCGTGTTAAATAATCCTACGACTCTCACTGGAATGAAATCAAGACGTGAAACAAAGGCGCCAGATTTAACATAGAATGAGTTGCTTACACAAATCGAGATATAAAAAGAATCAAAAGACTATTTATTAGCGTGTATGTCTTAAAAAAGATCATTTTGGGTTATCTTTTGATTGGCAGCATGGCTGCAAAACAAAACACCCGTGCCGCAACCTAGCTAAGCTCACATCATGACGGAGGGCACTATCGGCGCTCGAGCAGGAGCCAGCAAATTTTACCAAGATGGCCAAACGGAAAACGCTTACTTTTAAATCTCTTGTCCCGTTAAATCTTCAATGAAAAATCATCCGCGATCTCATTTGCAGCTTGCAATTCTGCCGCCCTCGCGATGTGGATCTTGTTTCTGATCAAGCTTGAAAGCGTATGATTCATGGGAGCACCAATCCTGTGCTTCTTCCCCAAGTTGACGATGTAGCCATTGATTGAGTCGACCTCGGTAGTCCGTAGGTGGCGGACATCCTCTCTCATAGACGAGCTGTTCATTGAAGTGGCTTTGCAGACTTTCAAGACAGCCTGAATCATCAGCTCTTGGTTGAGACAAGACAAGTTCCCAGTCACTTTGAGTTCCTCGCCGAATTCAGCATACAAACATTCAGTAGCTTCCTTGACTATGCGGCTAATTATAGTAAATACAGACGGACCAGTGAGTAAGCCCCCATTTTGGCAATCAAATAGCGCACTTAGAGGATTAATGCAGGCATTAACCACCAATTTTTCCATCTGCGCCGGAAGGAAGGTCAGTTTGTCCACATAAGAAGCATTTAAGGACGGAGATTCAAGTATCAGCAGTATTAACGGTGGAAGGTCTGCAGTAGCGATATTCTTCCCTTGACTCCACTTCAGAATAGTTATCGATCCTGGCGCAGCATGATGTACCACGCGGGGGCTGGATTTGAAGGCGCCATGCGTTGTGATTGCTTCATAAATATGCGGCGGCTCTGCGGCCTTGGACCAGAACTCATGGTAGAGCTGTTTTGGCATCCCCATACCATTTTGAAGTATAAGAATATTACAATCCGGCGCAAGGTACGGTAAGAACGGCATAAGCGCTGTGGTGGTCTGGTAGGTCTTTGTGGCGATAATCAAGTTTTGAATGCTTAACTTTGAATCTTCAGCTTTGCCAGGCAGTGGAGGCAGATATGATAACAAGGTTGAAGAGCTCTGGGACGCGTTAGGCGGGAATCTGCGGTGGACTGTTAGCTGACCGCGATTTTCGCGGAATTGGTCACATCGCTTCTGATTTCGGAAAAGAAGGGCTACTTCCACTAGACTACGAGCGCTTTGAGAGAGCTCATGGGCAACGAGACCCCCAATCGCTCCTGCACCAAGTACATGGATCTTTAGCGGTAACACCATTGGTGATTCAACTGAAAAAAAATAAGATAACGTTTTTCCAAAAAGAATTCAAGAACGGATTTCCTCGTGGTAACGAAGAGCCGCCCGCTGTTATACATGCTTGTCGTTGGTCTCACAGGCGGGATCGCGTCCGGAAAGTCTACAGTATCCCAGACTCTTGCACAAAAGTACAGATTCACAGTTGTGGATGCTGATAAGATCGCTAAAGAAGTTGTCTTGCCAGGTACCAAGTGCTACCGCAAGATCACCGAGACGTTTGGGGAATTCGTCGACGACCTTATCGATACGTCCAACGAAGGCAGATTGAACAATGCAGCGTTGGGCTCTGCTGTATTTGGTAATAAGGAAAATTTGAGGAAGCTAAACTCAATCGTGCATCCGGCGGTTAGGCGTGAGATTTTCAAGCAAATATTGAAGGCCTACTTGAAGTTGAACAGCTTGGTCATTTTGGATGTTCCCTTGCTCTTTGAAAGTGGACTACACCGGTTTTGCGGGGCGGTTGTTACGGTGGCTTGCCATGATGTCACGCAGATGGAGAGACTACGAGCGCGTAATCCAGAGCTCACACCAGAACAGGCTCAGAAACGTATTGACAGTCAAATGTCAACCTTTGAGCGGATATTCAAACTGGACGTCGTGATCGAGAACAACGGCACTCTTGACCAATTGAAGGCTTCTATCGACGAAGCTGTAACCGAAATTAGACCCACCTGGTTGTGGACTATTTTGGACTGGTTCCCCCCTATCGCACTCGCGCTGGCTATTTGCACGATCTTACTCTCCTATTTAAACGAAGTTCTTCGAGGGGTTGCCCCGCAGAATACGCACGATGACTGAGCTGATTCTTCATCTAAACATCCATGTCCCTCATGCTCTCCAATATTGCGCCAAACTATGCAATCTATCTATCACCACCGGCAACAACGCGCTCACGCTGTCATTTATCAAAACCTGAAAGTGGGTTATCGCTTCTTCTTCACTCATATTTAAGCATAGCTTCTCCTGCACTTTTTCAACCGCTCTGGAAGGGTCTATTTGTATATCAGGAATATTCGCATCAACCATCAAGTGGAAGAGATTGAGGATCAAGTTACTGCTTTTCCTCAATGTCGTGTAGGTGATAAAGCAGTAGTTTTTGAAGACGTTGTAGTTTTCATGAGTAAGCCCTCCCATCCCATCAATCACTTGGATGGGAAGCTTCATAAGCGGAGGGAATGGCTTGGGGTCACGGCCGAGGATGTAGCCAAAGTCAGCATGCCAAAACTTTCCGTCTGGAGATAATAAGAGATTATCGAGATGCCTGTCGCCAACTCCTAGAATGTAAGTAATCACACAGTATCCTGCGCATGACTTCACATAATTGTCCATCACCACAGATGATACGCCAAGGTCAGTGGAGACAGTGTGCTGTTGTTGTGCAGTGAGCGTGGTCGCCTCTGAATGAGGACTAGTCTCCGAAAAATACCGAGATGACAGATTGAGCACACTCGCAGTCATGGGTTCCACGACATGCATCGTTTGACTGTGAATGCGCAATTTGCTTAAAATACCGCTAGCAGGCCGACCATTTACCGGGGCATTGACAGAAGGGGGGTACGTCTCGGAAAGAACCGCGTCTAGTGTATCGTTGGGAACAAACTGGATGAGCCCAGCCACTGGGCTTGTTGCCAATATTTTGTACGGCGTGAGACGCAAATCTAAATTCTCATTCTTGAGTAACTGGTCCATAAGATTAATAATCTGGATCACCAATTGGTCCTGCCTCAAGTCGTCGCCAATTTTGAACATTAGAGGATACAGTCCGTATTTTCGGTTCTTCTTTGTAAATATTTGCGAGCCATGATGTGATGGTGAAGCAGGGTCTGTGATGGTTTTGAGAGTGATTTTCAAGGGGGCTAGACTTGACTTGAACACCAGCGACTCTTGAGGATAGCAACCACAGACCATGACTGATGGGTCTAGGGGTAGCGGGAACGGCTCCGGAAACTTTAAAAGTTCGTTCGAGGAGGTTGCCAAATAGTGCTTCAAAAAGTCCTTCTTTTTGGAAGTAGCTTCGTTTCTCTTGAAGGTGGTGCGTATAAGCTCTACCAATCCTGTTAATTTCTTCACGAACCATATTTGGCATTTCAAATGCTTATAGTGGGGCAATTTGTTGAGCTGAGAGTAAGATTTTAGTCGTTCGATATACTTGTCGAGAATAAGTGAGTAGATCTTGACAGGAGTGCCGCCGGGCCCAATGTTGAGTTGATCTTCGTGCTCGACCTTGACGTACCAATAAAAGAAATTCCCTAGATGCGGGCTTTCAACTGATCTTTGGATGAGGAACTCTGCCAATGGCGGAGTCTGCTGCAAGGAAACATCCTCCAACTCTGAACGATACGCCTCTGGCACCGCCACTTTGCGACTATAGATGCGCGACTCATATTTCAAAGCCTGCACTAGTTGGAGCAAGTACAACAATAGTTCGTCACTGCTGGCCAATCTCAATCGGTCTACCGCGTACCTTCGCAATGACGTCACATGCTTGAATATGAGATAGAAGCGGGCCTCAGCTAGTTTCGTGTTGCTATTGATTATCGAGCTCGAGGTAGAAGGTGCCACTATCGAGGAGGTTAAAGTGTAGGGATTGAAGTAACTGCCAAGTAGCTCCAAGGCATCGCCAATCTGTAGCTTCTCTACACTCCAGTATTGTGGTATGATCTCTTCGAATACATGACTGAGTTCCGCTTCATTATCCCAACTGATCGATTTGAGAAATTTCGGCAAGAATGACGTTGTAGCTCGAGACTTTGACTCGGAATGGCCGACATTATTGCGACTCAAGTAGTAGCGGAACTTCCAAATGATGTTTTTCTCAAAGTCGTTTAATTCAAGGTTGGAGGGTTTTGCCAAAATCTTGAGAATGTCATCTCGGAGCTGGGGAGAGGGCTTGGATTCCTTGTCCAATAGACTATTGTTGATATTTCTTTCAAGCTTGTGATACTTGTACTCGATGGGATCTAGCACAGTGTGAGGTGCAGACTTTGCAAAAGCCGCCAAATTGGGATCTGAGATCTTGACAAACTCCTTCCCCGGGATGCCAGACGCCGGGATTTCGACCGATTTCACAATTACACTAGTACTGATCTGGCCCGAAATAGGCTGTGGAACACTCTCGTGAACAGAGCGTATTATATCCGAGTACACTATGGGCACATTGAACCGTGGTAGTTCAAAATAGAGAAAATAGTCCGATTCGTGATCATCAAAAGTTGAGACGAGTGGCGGTTTTGGGAAACTATCAAGCCAATCTGAGTGTGCGAGAGTGCCACTTTCAAGCATTAACTTATTTTCTTCGAGCTGAGTCAATTCTGAATTGCATTTGGACGCGGCCTTCGATATACTCTCGGTATCAGGTGGAACGGTAAAGACATCAACCTTCTGAGAGCCCAGGCGTAACGCGCACAGACGTTCGTGAAAGAGAGAGCAGTAAGCGATGCCGAATAAGGTCTGCTTTGTGCCAACGATTTCATACAAGGAGATAGTTAAATAGTCTCCGATAGTGAGGTGGTGATAGTTCATGGGGATCGAAATGACCTGATTCCACTCACGCATCGTGTTGAAGAATGGTTTATAAGCTGATTGCACAGGGATACTCTTCCTATTGTGACGAGAGTCAAATACAGCGACTTCGAAGAATAAATCGGAGTTTGAATAAACCGTGGAGAGGGTGGCACATAACAGGGGGTCGCGAAACCGTTTAGACGGAGGAGTCAACACTTTTCGAGAACCTTTTAGAGATTCCAAAGAACATAGTTTAATGGATATAGGATTTTTTAAATCTTTGGATAGCAGAAAGCGTTCTTCGAGTCTCGAATGAGTGGAAGGCATGCGAGGGGTCACATTGCCCAGATTCATATCACTAGTCAACAACACACCCCCTGGAAAAATGAATTTGGTTTTCTCGCTCACGTGCATAACATTTGAATCTACGCCTGAGGTGTTGCAATCCTTCGATATCTTTCATGATGGAGAGTATTCCTCCCAAGAAGGAAGCACGTCCAACGTCATTGGAGCAGAAACCTCAAAGACCAAGGTTTTGGGTTTTTGAGGAAATACATGCCAAGTTTTGACCTTGTGAATACTCCGAGAGGGATAGGTGTGTCTCCTACCTGTCTCCTCCCCAGGGCTAACTTTGCATCCCAAAAGGTTCCAATACTCACATTTAAATTCATGGAGCACGATGCTTTTCATCTACATCCTTCCTCACACCGTCCCGATCACTTTTGATGAGTTTACCTGTCGATTAAAAGAATTGTCGAGTTGTCTTCACCATCAATCAATCCAGCACCCTGCGATTAGGTGGTGCTACTTTTGACTCTCGGTCCGCATTAAAAACGTTTTATGAATTCGTGACTCTTGATGACTACGACAACGCATACTGGTATATGGCGTCAAAAAGCCGCAGTGATATATGCTAAGTTAACGTTACGTGAAGCACGTTTGCAGAAGTTCCATTGGCAAGGGTGCTCGTCATACCAGGCTCTCCGGACACAAAATCAAGGGCTTCTTTTCCACTCGAGTGCTCCTGTCGGGATAACTCTTTAAGATACTGTTCATCCAAGTTCTTTTCGAATTTGATGATGTCTTCAGTATCTGGGAGGCGGTGGTGCAGTCGATCGATAGCATAGGACACAAAGCGGTCAGCATCCAGCCGAGTGTCGTAGGGAATAGGGTCATTGTTGGCATCCCACCAATCAACCCATTGTGGTAAAAATACTCCGCTCTCAATCAGCCCAATGTCAAGCAGGCTCGCAAAAGCCATCTTGAGAAGTCGCGTTTTGAGTGTCTTCGCAACGGGATCAGAAAGTGCGTACGTCTTCGAGACAATTTGGCGAATGCTATCGGCATTTCTTTGCAAAGCGGCAGCTTTTTGCTGTAAAACTTCAAGCATATTCTGACGAAGACTCACATGGAGAGGATCGTTTAAGGGTATTTCGAAGCCACGAAGAACCGGTTCTTCATCGGGTGCGGTTTTTCCTATGGACATAAGGCCCAAGAAAAGAATACAGAATGAGAATTTTATATTTCGTTGGTGGAGCGTTAGATGAACAAAGAGTTGAAGCACGCAATATATATATCCAATGTGTCGTCACCTGTAGTGGCGTGTCAAAGGCTACGTAATCAAATTATGTAGCAAAATGACTATGAAAACTGTATGATCCATAATGATCATGGAATGGCAACAGTATGCGGGTTTTGGTTACTTTGTGTTAGATGTGCTTGGATATCGCTGAACACAATTGGTAGAATGCGTCCTCAGACGAGAGCTGCGACCATGTTGTATGTCAGGGAGTTTACGAGAGCTCAAGTGTAAACATTCGCTATTTTTCTACATCAATTAACAATTATAGACGACGTCTTGTGGATTAATGCGCAAGTCCCGTGTGAGTTGTGAGATCAGTGACTCTGTTTCAGCAAATTCAAAACCAACATTGCGTATTAACCACCGCCTCCGCGATATAACGGCCAGTACGAGGCATTTTCCTCCACACTGGAACCCATTGGACAATTCGTGGACGAAGCTTCTGCCGACCTCGTCAATAAATGTTGCGAAGTAGTCAATCGTCTATTAATGAATTCGAATCTTACGGAGCTAGACCCGCGTTTAAACGTGGTTTGGGCTTCATGTAAACCGCGCCACGCCAATACCAAGGAAAATTCAGCCTACGCACAACACAAGCGCGACCGGTGGTGACTGCTGCAAACCAAACTTTACCCCGATGAAACTTGAATATTTGAAAGAAGCATTGACCGTTAGAAGTTCTGATAATAGTATGAAACGAATCAAGATCTGGTGTCATGGTCATTAATTTGCAGACTACGGCTTTCCTGAGATTAATCGATGAAGTTAATACCCCTAGTTTCGAGACTCAACAGAGCTTGGCTAACCCATTTATCTTACCATAGTTCCCGGACGCAACTTATGGCTTCCATCCAACCAAACAGGTAAGCATTTGACACTTTACAACAATGCGGGATGGCAAGCTCAATTTTTGGAGTGGCAATCCGAAGACCACCGAGTCTACCAAAACAAATTGGCTCAATATCTTCACACCATAGTCGCTCTTTGCCTAGAAATTCTACACGCCAAATACGCCTCTAAAGACCAGTTTAAGGGATGTTGCAGTGATTCCCTTTGAGGTAGGACTAAGAGTAGTCAGAAGCAGCGGCATCTTCAGACATAACCATTCTTGAACACCAGACATGTTCCGAGGGGTTATGTTCACACTGTGCCCAGGTTCTACCTATCTTTTGGTGTTGGCTAGGGCCAACGAGCGTGATCCCGCGACTAGGATCCCGTGTGAAGAAACCCGTGGCGAGGAACTCTTGCCCAGGTTCTACCTATCTTTTGGTTTTAGCTAGGGCCAATGAGCGTGATCCCGCGACTAGGATCCCGTGTACAGAAACCCGTGTCGAGGAAAACGTGCCCAAGTTCTACCTTCCTTTTGGTGTTGGAAAGACTTCAATACTTTGTTTTGTTTCTCAGGAGCTAGATTCCAGCCCTACTACTACTTTTTGATACAATTGCTTCAAACTGTTCTTTGTCCTCCCGTTCCAGTCGCTTGAGTTTGCATACATTGAAAACACTCACAGGCTGCGATCGTCTAACCTGTCGCAATCGGTTCAATTGAATTGGGTGATGCAACAACGCGGTTCCGTCAAAGAACTCAGTTTGAGCTTGATCAAACAGCTTCTTACCATTTTTATTCAATGGTTTCCATGATTGAATGGATCTGTCTCAATACTTGGCGTATTGCTTTGCCTATCCTGTCATGCGCGAAACAGGCAAGTTTGGCAGCCAATCTTACTTTGCGATCCATTTCACGCGTGTTTTTGCAGCCGATCTTTTCTTGTTGCTCGCCAGAATATTTCGAGAGAAACCACAAGCCGGCGGAGATTGACGCTCCAAAGTGGGCCAGTAGCGGTTAGAAGACAACTTCACCCTCAGCTTACAGTGCGCGAAACAGGTGAGAACAAAAGTATGTGTTCTTGGCCCAATCAGCGTCGATTAAGAGAGATGGAGCATAATTGAAAAGTTTGATGGATCAAGTCGAGGTAAGGGATAAGAGTTTCATGGATCAAGCCGAGGTGAGGGACAATAGAGGAGTTATACAAACGGAATTGCATTTTTACTCTCGATAGTTACACGGATGTGAGGTTATGCAAAAAGTGTTGGAAGTAGGTTAACTTTGTAAACTGCACACAACTAGTTCGATAAGGCGAGCCGCTTCGACTTTGACCGCTGCTTTGGATCGGAAACACTTTCAACTTCCTTGACGCTCAGCGGGGCTGCATTGGCTCCGGCACTTGACCAGAGCGTTAGGCTGACGTGGGTAATAAAAAATACTATTCTTCTTTGGCTGGCCGCTGATAACTCGAATTCAGAATTAAAGCTATGATGCATTGTCCAGAGTCCTGATACAGAACAGATACGTGGCTTATTCAATCGAACACGGGCTTGATCCGCGTACGCACGGATAATTGTTTCTATCTAGCACTGCCCACACTTATTATTTCAGGGCAGTAAAAAAATAGAATCATCCGGGGCTCCTTTGATGCACGATGGAGAATTTTTTATTTCACAATCCTAAAATATTTTTCTCGACACAAATTATCAGACTTTATTTTTTTGTCTAGAATCTTTTGATTTTGCACCCTGGGTGACTTGCACGTGGGAGGAATCGTTCTCCTTCAGGAATGAAAAGCAGCGGCCACATCCTTGTACCCGCTGGATCACTCATTACTGCTACTAAGTCAGTCGCTAGAAGGAACACCTGTCCTTGTCAACGCTGTGCTACAGAATATGATGCTTGGCCGCATATTCATGGGGTATGGGATGCCACAGCTTGTTGGCGTATAGGTGCTCGATCGGAACAGAAAGAATTCTCGTAAACAATCTACTTCTCAATTTTTGTTGATTCTCATGTGCATATCGTTTGTATAAATACCACAGTAAAAAGAATTCTCAAATCCTCCCTCAAGAATGTTCGTTTTGAAATTTGCAGTCGTCCTTTTCACTCTATTCGCAAGCGCATTGGCAAAGAACCCGTGTCGGCAGTGCACTGGTCAGAAAAAGCTCGCGTTCACTGACTACGTCACTAGAGATCAGGTGAATCAGTACGTCAAAGACAGCTTCAGGGGCTGCGCCACGGGCTTGCAGTATGATATCACCAATGTTGTAACCGAAGTCAAAGATTGCTCCGGTGGAATCCAGAATCTCAACTTAAAGTGCAAAGTATGGACCGTTGACCTCAGGGTTTGGCGTTATTGTGGTAACGGTGGATCAGTGAACAAGTCGCAAGCCAATTTGTGCTTCGGCAACGCTTGTTCCACCAGTGACGTTCTTACCTTAACCTGCACGAGAAGTGTCGGATGCGCAGGAGATTGTGACTATGACATTTGCCAATATTAATTGCTAGTTTATCTATTCCGTAGGAACTTGTTCTCTATTGCCATATACTGTTTTGAATTGATGAATCTCTCTTGTGTCGCGCGTAGGCATCCAAGAAGAACCTATGCAAATTTGTTGTCGTAGCTCTCCAACACAAGTACCGCAATCATTCTCCACTAGAGCCACTTGGCGTTTTTTAAAACACGACAATTCGAGTAATATTAAATGTCCAGCTAAAAAGTATGTATCTTACGGATCTCACAAGATGGAAGGTATCATGAACATCATCAGCATTGGCATTCAAGACAGTCGCACCACCACTTGCATCCCACACTGTGATGGCAAGTCAAGCTGCGCTCATCTGCAGTGGCGCACAATCTTCCGATACAGTGGGCGCCCCGATTCACATAGTTGGACGGCCCATTACCGCAATATCTCCACACGTAAATGTTGAACACCCACGTTGTACATTTACCCTGGAAGCAATCGCTTGAAGTGACAGAATCAGTGCGATAATCATTTCCCGTAGCACAATCTCCGAGACTTGCGGTAAAAAAGTCGGTCGCATCCTGCTGACTGACCCTGTCCTTGAACAGAATAGTCTGTTTGCCCTGGCATTGACGGCAGCTGTTAGCGCTGACAGCCTGTCCAGCTAAAAGCGAAACTAAGAGCAAAAGTACTCTGTAGAATTGAAGCATGACTAACAGATGGCATTGGCTCCCAGACGAGGAAGATTCATGCCCTATTTATTCATTTTAATCTATTGTCGGATTTTGTGAGTTGAGGACAGGAGCACACGGGTTGCGGCCGGAGACAGACAAGTCCTCGTAGCGCGGGATAATAAGTTTTGTGTACTTTTAAATTCGGCGCCCACAAGTAAATCCCAACGTCTTGCGCAGGATTTCAACGTCTCTGCGCGGTCTTTTTGTGATAAACGTGGTGCATTTCCTTCAAGAATTCAATTGTGTGATAAATTTTTTGTCAATTATCCGTTCAAGAGCTTTGCCCATTGTGATGACGACCATGAGTCATTTGCTTGAAAAGGCTGCGCCCTCTCAGTCCATGGAGTTACCGTGGCATACTTGGGAGGATTGTAAAATTTTAGAACAATCGTAAAATTACGCACTTCTTTACAATTGAGTT
>JAKTSS010000399.1:0-11497 GCA_030580355.1 Debaryomycetaceae sp. yHKB357
CAGCCCCAAAGTCGGGGAAAACTCTCGGGGAGATGTAGAAGGTTGACTTGTCAGGTTTTAAACACGCAGTGGGCACCTCAAGCGAAGTTCACAAAGAATCACTGTTTGTACACGACAACGCGGATCATGTCAAATCACAATGGCCTTACGATGCTGATAGGTGTCGGATCAGCTTAGCGAGGCTATACTGAGGTTGCCACGCGCATTTCCAAAGTCTGGCCGCGCGGAATTCCCAGAGTATCGTGTAGTTGGGTCTATGAACCTGATTGAGTGCACATGTGATGGTTCTTTCTGGTGAATGGTGGGGCATTCTCATGTCGCAGTGAAGTTGAAGAAAGTGATTGACAAGTGTCTGGGCTCGAGGAAAGTCAATCACAGAACAGTGCGTAGGTAAAAATATTACTCATCACTTGTGAATACACGGTGACGCGTGATTTCACTGACGCGTCACGATAATTGCAATTTGATATTGAACAGAGTACAGCAGTCCATATGAAGCAGCAAAAGCTCAGCTGTAACATCTCTGCAAGACACCTAGCGATACGCGACCCGTCAATAGACCTTGCTGAATCGCGAGATGAGAGACGGGAGAATCAAAACAGTAAGCCAGACTCTGCACAGTAATACCGATGACTAAGCAGCATGTGAATTTTCAGACGCGAATTTATGGGAAGCGCCAATCCACCCCACCCTTGATCAGTATGGTCGACATTTATGACTTTATGAAAAAGGGCAAGAAGAGCGGCGTATGTAGAGTAATCACTCGATGCAGCGCCACTTGCATACTAACAACATCTTCCCCAGAAGCAATCGGCTCCCGCAAAGAATGAGATTATCAATCTAGATTCAGATAATGAATGGGGCAATGACGAGGACTGGGATGTCCCGTCAAATGTGAAAGCAAGCCCAAGCCGTAAAACGGCTCAATCTAACACATCTTCACCGGGCGCAAAGTCTGCAAGCCCCGACACCGCCACACCAAAGAAGGCAATGCCCGGAAAGCCCATCAAAGCTGATGTTGCAGAGCCAGCGAGCCTATCCGTAACTGACGTTCTCGCTTCGATTCCTGACGCCGTGCTTCCTGAAGATGCAGACTGTGTTCGAGAATATAAACCCTATACCCAGACGAATGCCGCGATGGCTCCTCCGGGAGGAGAGTTGACAGACGTTCCCCTGGCTCGTCCAAATTGCCTCTATGGCGTGACCATGGTTTTCACAGGGGTGTTGCCCCATATGGAGCGCGAAGCCGCCGAGGGATTGGCAAAGCGGTATGGCGCCAAGGTCACCAAGGCTATTTCCGGCAAGACCACAGTAGTAGTAATTGGTTCAGACGCGGGCCCGTCCAAGGTGAACAAGATCAGGCAGCTCAAGACTAAAGCAATCGACGAAGACGGGTTTCTAGAGCTATTGCGGAGAATGCCCGCGGAGGGAGGCAGCGGCAAGGACGCATTGAAGGCGCAGGAGAAGCAAAGGCAGGAGGAGCAGGCCATAATAGAAATGGCGCGGGCAGACGAGGCCGAGGCGAAGCGCGCGGAGCAGGCTGCTGCTGCCAAGCGAGCCCAGATCGCACGCGAATCGCAAACGAGCGGTGGGTCCCACCGGCCTGCCCCGGAGCCCGCTCGCACCATCAGCAACGATGAAAAGTTGTGGACGGTGAGACACGCACCGCAGACGACGCAGCAATTGTGCGGCAACAAGAGCCAGGTCGCGAAACTTGAAAGGTGGCTAAGCGCCTGGTTCGGCAATGCGCACCAGAACTTTACGCAAACGGCGCCCGACGGCATGGGGAAGTTTCGGGCGGTACTTATTAGCGGCCCCCCCGGGATCGGCAAGACGAGCGCTGCCCACATTGTGGCGCACAAGCTCGGATTCGACGTGCTTGAGAAGAACGCACTGGACGTGCGCTCGAAATCCTTGCTCAACCAAACCTTGAAGCTGGTATTGAGCAACACGTCGGTGGTGGGGTACTTTAAAGGGCGCAATGACACGGCGCACGGCGTTGCCGAGAACAAGAACGGCAAGCGGTTTTGCCTCATTATGGACGAAGTCGACGGAATGTCTAGCGGCGATTTCGGAGGCGCGGGCGCGCTTCTGGCGTTCTGCAAGCAAACGCACATGCCGTTGATATTGATTTGCAACGACAAGTCATTGCCCAAGATGCGGACGTTCGACTATGTGGCGTATGACTTGCCGTTCCGCCGGCCCTCCGAGGTCGAAGTGAGAGCGCGGCTAATGTCGATTGCCCTTCGCGAACGCATCAAGCTTGACCCCTCGGTGATTGGTCAGCTCGTGCAGGCGTCCGGGAACGATATGCGCCAAATGATTAACATGCTCTCGACGGTGCTGACGACGCAGCGGACGATCGGCGCGTCCGAGGCCAAGTCTGTGGCGGACCTGTGGCGGAAACACACAATTCTCAAGCCGTTTGACGTGTGCGCTCGCCTATTGGGGGTCCTGTCCTTGCTGCTCAACGACAAGATCGACTTGTACTTTAACGATATGGACATGACGCCGTTGATGGTGCAGGAGAACTACTTGCTGACCCAGCCTCTGGGATCGACGCTGATCAAGGACCACTTGCGGCGTGTTGAGCGTGCCAGCAACGACATTTCGCTCCTGGATATCATAAGTGCCAAGATCCGTTCCAGCGAGCAGCAGTGGAGCCTTCTTCCCTTCCACGCCGTGATGCTGCTGGCGCGGCCCCTGGCACACGTGGGAGGCCGCGTGACGGGCCGCGTAAACTTTGCGCTGTGGCTCGGGCAAAACTCCAAGCTGCTCAAAATGTCGCGGTGGCTTGCCGAGGTGCAGTGCCACGGCCGGATCCGCACGCTGTGCGACAAAGCCGAGTTGCGGCTCGACTATGTGCCGTTGTGGATCCGGCGCATGGGCCTACCGCTCGCGTCCAGCGACGCAGACGCCAGCATTGTGCAGCAGGTGATGCGAGTGATGGACCAATACTACCTCACCAAGGAAGACTGGGACGCGATCATGGACATGGGATTGGGACCCGATCGCGGAGTGCCGACCCGCATTTCGTCAAAGACCAAGGCGTTGTTCACGCGGACGTACAATGCGGCCTCGCACCCCGTTGCGGTATACCGGAGCGCGTCTAGCGGGGTCGCGGGCCTGGTGCTGGCGGGCAAAGCCGCGGTGCCGGACTTTGACGGGGTCGTGGAGGACGATACTGCTGGGGACGAGCGGCAGGACAAGGAAGCGTCGGCCGACCCTGATGCGATTGATCTGAAGCGCGATCGGTTGATAAAGGCAGTCCCCGCCAAGAAGAGCGCTGCCAAGAAGCGAGCGGCAGCGGCCCCGAAAAAGCCCGTGAAACGCGCCAAAAAGTGATGGGCGGGAGCTTTGCGTCGGTGTTGAGTGGAGTTGATTGAGGTACGGGACGAGATATCTAGCCGGCTGGCGTGAGAGTCGAGATGATTGAGGTACGGGACAAGATATCTAGCCGGCTGGCGTGAGAGTCGAGATGATTGAGGTACGGGACAAGATATCTAGCCGGCTGACGTGAGAGCGTGGGGTGTTGAGCGTGAATTCTACACCTGACAGTGAAAATGGCATCGGGCAGATACCCCACAAGAAGTTGGGAGACGCGATAGTACGCAATGGAGAGGGTAGTGCGGTGTCAGTCGTAACTCCGGGCAGCGTACATATAAGACCAATTTATGAGATGTTTACTGGACGATACACCGAAGAATTGGTTACAGTAGACGGTGATGGCAGTAGACAGTAGTTACAGTATACAGTGATTACAGTAGAGTGAACACAGACAGTAAACCCTCGGAGTCCTTTGACTGCGAAAAACTTCAGAGTGACTACGACTACTGGGCGATAACTGTCAAAGACACGAACGACCACTTCAGACTGGGATCAGCCAGGTCAGGCAAGGTCTTACCGTTGCAGTCCTTGACCGTGACGCCGGCACGTGAAGGGTGCTCGGAAGCGGAAAAAAAACAGCATCGGCGCGGTCTAGGCCTCTGGGTTAAACGAGGAGAGGGATAGCACTCTAGTTCTAGTTCTGCGTGCTGCTCGCTGACTGCTGTAGTTACACAAGGCCACCCTGCACTACCGGCCGCGACCTGGCTCCAACCGGATCAAGCTCTTCTTTCGCCAAGGCTGTCGGGCCCATCGCGACTTACAGTATTGCATTCCAGTGACCACAACTTCTGATCACACTGACAACACTGATCACACTGACCACATCTGATCACACTGACCACACTGACATCTATCCTACATCTGTTTCCACCACTAACTCACCACATCTTCACACTGACCTCGTTACTACATCCCTCCTTCATCACCGCTAACTCACCACTCCACTAACACTCACCTCTCACCTCTCACATCCCGACACCGCGATACTCCTGTGTCTCCCACTAACCGCATTGACCATCTTTTCGCCTGCGCATCATCTCCTGTGCTGCTATACGCCGCCTTTGTAAGCACATTCGCTTCCTAGCAGCATCTCTTTTAATTTAAGGTTTGCAGAAGAACAAATCTTACCACCGCGCACTGTGGTTGCCTTGATACACCCCACCATATCCCACACATACCCATATACCCACAGACCCCACATACCCCACAAACCCACATACCCCACATACCCACCCAATGTCACAGCCACCCTTGTTCAACGTCCCGGCCTCCCTGGGGAAACGCCCCCTGCTACCGTCCCTATTTATTCCTCCTCCCCTATCTGGATACGCCGCCGCCGCCCTGTCTCCCGCAAACGCAGCCTCACAACCCGCGACTGGCCCTGTCCTGGCCGCAGTGCCCAGTGCCACCAGTGCTACCCGCCCCAAGGCGCGCCGCAAACCGCCCCCCATCGACTTTCTGCTTGTGAGCGGGTCTCACACGCAGGCTCTTACCCAGTCGGCCACCCCACACAACACCGAACGTGTGGTCGATGGTCTCCTGAACTTGTCCGTCGCGGATGCCGCCACCAACAAACCGCCGTCGCCGCCTCCTCCCGTGCCGCCGAAACCGCTCCTGTCAATACTAGCGAAACCACTACAGGACCTATCGAGCGACGACTGGCGCACAATCGCCGACGCAGACCGCATCATTGAGCTCCACAAGTTGGGCGAAGGCAGCAGCGGCAGCGTCTCGAAATGCACGCTCGGCGAACCCCACAAAAAACTGCCGGCAGCAAAGCACAGCACCAGCCCCGTGTTCGCCTTGAAACTCATAACCACCGATCCCAATCCGGACGTGCACCGCCAAATCTTGCGCGAACTACAGTATAATCTGCATTGCAGCTCGCCCTACATTGTCAAGTACTATGGCACCTTTCTCATGGAAAAGGAGTCGATTATCGGGATCGCCATGGAGTACATGGGCGGCAAGTCGCTCGAGGCCGTGTACAAGCGCGTCGCCTCCCTCGACCCGACCAACCGCATCAACGAACGCGTCATGGGCAAGATCGCCGAGCTGGTGCTTCGCGGCCTCAGCTACTTGCACCTGCAACAAATCATTCACCGGGACATCAAACCGGCAAACATCCTTCTAGATCATCTCGGCAACGTCAAGCTCTGCGATTTCGGGGTCAGCGGCGAAGCCGTCAACTCCTTGGCCACAACGTTCGTGGGCACCCAATACTATATGGCCCCAGAGCGCATAATGGGCAAACCCTACACGGCCACGTGCGACGTGTGGCTGCTCGGTCTCACCTTGTTGGAGGTGGCGTCCAACCGGTTCCCGCTCGGCAGTGCCACTGGTGGTGACGCACACACACCGGCGGCGCCCTTGGGGCCCATCGAGCTCTTGCAGATTATTCTCGATTGCGAGCCGCGACTAGAGGACGAGCCGCAGCACGATATCGTGTGGAGCGCCGCATTCAAGAGCTTTATAGAGTACTGTCTTCGCAAAGACAGCTCCTTGCGTGCGCTGCCGCGGCAAATGCTCGAACATCCATGGTGCGTGGGCCAGCAAAAAGTGCGGGTCCGCATGGACAAGTTTGTCCGCACCGTGTGGGCCGATAAGCTCGAGAACTGCGCTGACCAGTGACCACACGGTAAGCTTGAGAATTGTGTCACCAGTGGTGTTGGGGAATGCAAGTCTAGCACTCAATATTCATGTTGACCTGTGATGATAGTGGGACCCATTATCCAAATCATGTTGATCAGTGATGTGGGTGGGACCCAATCGCCAAATCATGTTTACCTGTGATGCTGGTGGGAACGCAAGTCCAACACCCAATATTTTTTGTCATGTTGACCAGTGATGTTGGCATAAATTGTGCTGACCAGTTATACACGCCCAAGGCCTAATACCCCCGCTCTTCCACTTGGTTGTGAAAGTCATTCCTTTCCAACATTGCCTGATAGTTTACTGCTCGACAGTGTACAGTTCCAAATTTTTTTTGAACGCTGTGCAAATTTCGTAGTGGGCAGTCGCTGCATATCCATCGGAGCCATATCACTCCACCCATCTATATCACTATCCATAGCACGAATCGTCTTTTCTTAATCACTGATTGCAAGGTGATCCTCTCTGAACACCGTATCACGTGACAACTTGCTACTTTCTAACCGCCAATCATTTTCATTTCAATAGTAAGGTTAGAGAGTTCACACCCCAGAGATGCCGGTTCCCTTTGAAGGCTTATTGCCCTGGGCCATAATGACGGCGTTCTACGGTATTGCTGGACATGGCGTGGGCTACATTCGCTACTGGGACAATGGATGGAAGAAGGACCGCTACAACCTCGACGAGTGGGACGAGCGCATGATGCACCGCGATTTCCTATTGACCGGCGTCCGCCGCGGCCAGAGCGCAGACCCCGTAGCGCCGCAGCGTTTCAAGACCGCTGACACCCAGATACAGGCACACTACTCGCCGTACAGGGACCAGTTTTTCCTTCTTCGGCGCCGCTTGTTTCGCGGTTACGTTACGGGCAACTGGGACTTTTCTTAGGTGTGGAACGACAGTGTGTACGTTTCAGCTATCCAAGTTATTTGCAGAGTGAAAAACAGGTAGTTGTCTGTATGACATTTCCGTGGAGGTATTGTTCAGTCGTGGTTTTGTTCAAGTAAGTTAATAAGATAATCGTCATTGTGTAGTCGAGGTTCTGGTCTAAAAGAAACTTCACTTTAAAGAGATTTTGGTCTATTGGAGATTTCAGTTTAAAGAGATTCTGGCCAAAAGAGGTTTTCGTCTAATCGGGGTTCTGGTCTATAAGAGACTTCGGTTTAAAAAGATTCCGGTCTATTGGAGATTTCAGTTTAAAAAGGTTCTGGTCTAAAAGAGACTTCAGTTTAAAGAGATTTTGGTCTATTGGAGATTTCAGTTTAAATAGATTTTGGTCTATTGGAGATTTCAGTTTAAAGAGATTTTGGTCTATTGGAGATTTCAGTTTAAAGAGATTCCGGTCTGAAAGAGGTTTTCGTCAAGCCGGGGTTCTGGTCTAAAAGAGGTTTTGGTCTATTGTGAGGTTTGGGCCTAAAAGAGACTCAAATTTAAAGGTATTTGGTCCAAAAGAGATATCGGTCTACAAGAGGTATTGGGCTCAAAGAGCTTTTCGTAGAGCCAGAGCAACCAAAATTAATCGCAGGTGCAAGCATGTTGCACAAGCAAGTTGATGAGACACAAACACCCACACGCTACCACACCAGCCGCTACTTGAAATCCTTGAATGTCCACTTTTCGGTAATCTTTTTGGCGTACTTGCGGCGCTTGTACACGGGCACTCTGCTCTCCACCTTCCCGCTCAGCTGCAATGCGGCCATCTGGTCGTAGAGCAAGTTGCCCTCGGGCTTGAGGTTCTTCAAGTTGTTGGTCAATTCCAGCGACAACTTGACCTCCAATGGCTGGTTCCCCACCGCGTACTTGAACAATTTCTGGGCCTGCTTGCGCCTTGTGGCGGGCGCTGTATCCTGGCGCTGCCGCTCCAACGCCAACTGGGACTCAAGGTCCTCCACCTGGCGGAGCTGGTGCCGCAACTGGGCCAACTCGTGGCTCAATTTCTGGCGCTGCTTGTGCTGCTCGACCCTATGGCGTTTTGCCTTGGACTTTATCTTGACGGTGGTAGGTTTATTGATGGAAAGGGAGTAGTCGGGTTCCAGATTTGCTTCGGTTTCCGCGTCAAGCTCTTTTCCGTCCTCATCGTCCTCGTCACTAGATGAGAATCCAGACTGGTCCTGTAAGGTGTCCATCAAGTGGGCGATCCGCTCGCGATGGGATGCTGCCTGCTGGCGCGCGAGTTCGTGCTTTAGCTCGATATCGTGCTCGCGATTGATTAGCGCCTGCCACAGTTCGAGAGACGGGTTGTACAGTTTGCCCGCATGGGCCACACGCTCGTGTTCTCGTATGGCGATGGGCAGGACGCGCAATGTCAGGGGCTGGTTAGTGGGCAGCGTGCGACTGGAGATGGCGGAGAAGCCGCGTGCGGGATTCTCTGGTTCGGGAGCAGGGTCGGCCCACACGTCGCACGAGGTTGTCAGGCGAACAATGCCGTCGTTTTCAATGCGGGATAGGGTGCGGTCCTGGTCCTTGTACTTGCCGCCCGTCAACCGGATGAGACGTAGCAAGTCGGTACGCTTAAACTTTGAAGCGGCAGGAGGCGGCGGCTTTTCGCGGCGGGGGTTCACGGGGGGTACGCGAGACTTGTTCGCCAAGATCAAGCGGGTCTTTGAGATGGGCGTGGCGGCAGCGTTCGGGTCTGTGCCGGGTGTGGGGAAGCTATCAATGGTAAAGTCTGAGTTCAGGTCGGCGGAGGTGCCCATTAGGCGGAGGTGATCGCGGGCCAGATCCAAGCCAGCGGTGACATCATCGACATTAACGTTTTTGCGCCACGCCTTCTTGCCCTTGCGGCTAGTCTGTTTCTTGTGGACGTTGCTCATGTGTGGGTAACGGTATACGCACTTGCGATGCTGCAGAAATAGGCCTCATCGCGTGTTATGTGCAGGTGGGGTTATTCCAAATACAGAGTGGGAATATTACAGAAAAGGAATACCACGTCTTTAGAATATCACAAGAAATACCACGTCTAAAGAATATTCCAAGAGGAAATGCCACGCCCAAAGAATAATACACGAGAGTACTTCAAAATTCTTCAGGGGAAGCTCAGGGGAACGGCCAGGGAATCAGGTTGCGGAATCGCTTCAGGGAAAAGACCGGGGATTCGGACGGGGGCACCAAACAATGCAATCGATTACATAAGCCTTTGGACCACCGCACTGACCCATCAGTTCGAGTGGAGAAGCCACCGGAGTTAAATCCAGAGAAAATCCATTTTAAACGAAGCACTGAACAAAGCCAGCAGTGAAATTCGGGCAGTCTTCACGATTACATAATCCCTTGGAGCTGCGGAAAATAATGATTTACCCCTTGATACTGCGATTCGCGGCCCACAATTTACCACCGGCTCTGGATATTTTTATATTGCCCCTCATCTTGTCCCCACTGTTGCTACTTGGCCACGCATTTAATTTTAGATCCCAGACACTGCTTCTCAGCACCGCCTGCCTTCGTTCATTGGCACTGCCACCTTCCTCTTCCATACCTACCAGCCCTCCTGCCTTTATTGCTGACTTACTCCCACTTTGACCTCCGCCTACTCCTACCATGCTGAGGCATCCCCCACCACCACCGGCCGTGAAAAACGTCTTTCTGGATCCACATCTGTCCCACGAAATGCGCGACTTGCCGAACCCCTTCGCCGAGATCCCCCCGGACCACCCGTACACCGCTCGCACCGGCTCCAACCTCAGCAACCCCAACCTCGACGACCCCAAATCGGCCCTTCTCTTCCACGACGCTAACAGACGCAAACAGCTAAATCGTAAGCCCCGCTTCCACTACACCAGACTACCCTGGTTCACCATCATTGTCACGACCGTCCAGCTCGCTGTCTTTTTCGCAGAGCTCGCTAAAATGTCCATCCTCACCGGCTCGGCCTTTATGACGAGGCCCTACTTCAATCCCATGTTGGGACCCTCCACCTATCTCCTCATTAATATGGGCGCTCGCTACGCCCCCTGCATGCACAAGGTCGCCGGCTTGTACAATGACACCTCCATCGCTTTCCCCTGCGCAAACTCCACCACTGAAGACACTAATGTCTGTCTGCTCTCGGAACTATGCGGCCTTGGCGGCATCGCCACCTCTGTCGTCGATGGCAACACCCAGTACGACCCCCACCAGCGCTTTCGCGTCTTTTATCCCATCTTTATGCACGCCGGCTTCCTCCATATCATCTTCAACTTGTTGTTGCAATGCACCATGGGCGCCAGCGTCGAACGGGCCATCGGCTGCATCAAGTATGCCATCATCTACATTGCCCTGGGCATCGCCGGCTTCTTGCTCGGCGCAAACTTTTCCCCAAACGGTATCGCGTCCACCGGATGCTCCGGCCTGTTGTTTGGCATCATCGCCACCAACTTGTGCGCCTTTCTCTACTGCGGCCGCAAGAACGCCAACATGTATGGCACTACGCGCTACAAGCTGTTCATCACGATAATGGTGCTCGAAGTGTTGGTGTGCTTGGTCTTGGGGCTCTTGCCCGGTCTCGACAATTTCAGTCACTTGGGCGGCTTTGCCGTGGGCTTGTTTTTGGCTGTCGTGCTCTTGCCAGACCCGTGGTTCACCTACCACCACGGCGTTATCGCCTACTCCCCTAACGACCTGACGTGGCAGCAGTTTGTAAATGGCTGGAATCCGTGGCACGCCTGGGAACACAAGATCCACAAGAGGGCGTACGCCTGGATGTTGGCCCGTGCCCTGGCCCTTGCCCTCGTCATCGCGTACTTTGCCGCAATGGCCTCGTACCTCGTGATCCCGACCGATGCGGCAAACACCTGCAAGTGGTGCAAGTACATCAACTGCATCCCGGTCCATGGCTGGTGCGATATCGGCAACATCTCGGTCAACTCGTCCACAAACAACGACGTGCTGGCAAATAACGATTCGCTGGACCCGGTGTCCTACTCTGAGAGTATGTATCCCTCCACCATCACTCAAGTGCTCCCCACAGCCATCATGAACCCGTCCGTGTCGGCATCGCCAATGAAACGTGCTGATTTGCCCCCCATCACACATTCAAGGGCCGCCGACCCCAGTCATGGCGCCGCCATTTGCGCTATAATCGCTGTAATAAGCTTCTTTTATATGAGAAAGTGGAATGCCAGGTCGTGATTTGCTCGAGTACAAGCTGCCGCGTGCCTCAACAATGCCTTGTACTGAGGGTGGCGAGCTACGTGAAATTTGCAAAGACGTTGGGCGCCATTCTCAGTTGGCGTCTCATCGACCACGGGTGTCCCCACCAGTTCATACGCTCTAGCGTCTCCACCGGCTCATCAACGTATACTAGCGTTCTCCCGGCTCACCGGCTCTAGCGTCTCTACCGGCTCATCAGCTACAACCTTCTCCCGCAATGTATTATCTAGCATTAAAATCTCTGGGCGGTGTCGAGTTTTATCTCGCATCAATATCTCAGGGTGGTGTCGAGTTTCATCTCGCATCAATATCTCTGGGCGGTGTCGAGTTT
>JAKTSS010000401.1:0-11462 GCA_030580355.1 Debaryomycetaceae sp. yHKB357
GAAGTAAGAAGTAGGAAGAAAGTAGGCAGTATGAAGTTAACAGGAAGTTAACAGGAAGTAAAAAGTCGGGAGTAGGATGTGAGTAGGAAGTTAACATGAAGTAAGAAGTAGGAAGTTAGTAGGAAGTTAACATGAAGCAAGAAGTAAGTATGAAGTTAACAGGAAGTAGGAAGTCAATAGGAAGTAAGAAGTAAGAAGTAGGAAGAAAGTAGGCAGTATGAAGTTAACAGGAAGTTAACAGGAAGTAAAAAGTCGGGAGTAGGATGTGAGTAGGAAGTTAACATGAAGTAAGAAGTAGGAAGTTAGTAGGAAGTTAACATGAAGCAAGAAGTAAGTATGAAGTTAACAGGAAGTAGGAAGTCAATAGGAAGTAAGAAGTAAGTAAGTTAACAGGAAGTTAACAGGAAGTAAGAAGTCGGGAGTAGGATGTGAGTAGGAAGGTAACATGAAGTAAGAAGTAGGAAGTAAGATCAAGAGGTAAAAATTTGGTGCAGCGAAAAACAATATTCAGCCAACCCCACAAATGACTTCCATTACGGCGTTGGCCGAAAAGTGGATCGAGTACGATCCCAATCCGGATTCAAAGGAGTACGTGTCCCAACTACTCGCATCATGCGATTCCACGTCCCTCCAGTCCTTGCTCACTCCGCGAATCGCGTTCGGCACCGCTGGTCTCCGCGCAAAGCTCGCTCCGGGGTTTGCCAACATCAACGACGTCACGGTCATGCAGGCTCTGCAGGGCTTGGTCGACTATATCCATCACAACATTGACGGACCCAAATCGCTTGTGGTGGGCTTCGACCATCGTCACTGCTCCCATCGGTTCGCCGAGATCACCGCCGTTGCAGCGCTCTCCAAGGGGTTCACCGTCTACTACTTGGGGTCGGTCGCGAACCTGGATGATGCCACGGCCGGAGTGTGTCATACCCCGCTCGTCCCGTTCGCAATCGACCACTTTAAGGCTAGTGGCGGCGTCATGGTCACCGCGCTGCACAATCCGGCGGGCGACAATGGCTACAAGGTATACTATGCCAATGGATGCCAGATCATCCCGCCTCATGACCACGGTATCGCAGAGCTGATCATGCGCAACTTGGAGCCGTGGCAGGGCGCGTTCGACGTGTGTCGTCGCATCCTGGATGGTGTTGACTCCGGCAAATTTCTAGTCGTGGGTCTGGACGTTATCAGAGAGTATACGTCAAGCCTCTGCCAACACCTTGTCAAGAATCCCAAAGTTGATACCACATTTGTGTATACGCCAATGCACGGGGTCGGACAGAGTATTTTCGAAAATTGTGTTGGCCATGCATTTGGAAATGGAGTACGTATTGTTTCCACTCCCTCACAGGCCCAGCCCGACCCAGACTTTCCCACCGTCAAATTTCCTAATCCCGAAGAGCGCGGGGCGCTTGCTGAGGCGCAATTGGTGGCCGACCAGCATGGTATCGGAATGGTGCTTGCAAACGATCCTGATGCCGATCGCTTTAGTGTGTGCTGTAAGGACGCAAACGGCCAATGGCGGCAGCTTACGGGGAACGAGATCGGGCTCTTGTTTGCCGTGTATTTGGTTCAGAATTGTCAAGGAAACGAAACGTTCCTAAGCTCTACGGTGTCGCTGCAGATCCTTCTGAGCGTCGCACAGCATCACCAGATAGGATGGGAAGAGACGCTCACCGGTTTCAAGTGGCTCGGGAACCGTGCCATAGCTCTCGAGCAGGAGGGCAGGACAGTGCCGTTCGCGTACGAGGAGGCGATAGGATACATGTTTGGCCCTGTACACGATAAAGACGGTATCGCGGCTGCGCTCGTGTGGATCCAGATGCTTGGCGACTGGTTTGCTGAAAAGCTGGTGTTTGCGCGGTTGCACGAGGCATATTTACGGTACGGCTGGTATAAGGAGTGTAACGGCTACTATACGCTAAAGCTGCCGCAAACGCTCGACGATATATTTGCGGCGATTCGCAAAACCTACCGCGAGTATCCCGAGACTATCGCGGGAAGACGCGTATTGGAATGGAGGGACTTGACGGTCGGGTATGAGCTTGGACATGGCCAGCCGCGACTTCCTACTGACGCGAATTCGCAGATGATCACGGGGGTAGTGCAGTATGCGGCGGGAGCGCGGGCGCGATTCACATGCCGCGGATCGGGAACAGAGGCCAAATTGAAGGTGTATGTGGAAGGCCAGCTGGAGGTTGGAGAGCAAGAGGCAGAGGCGTGCGCGCGTGAGTGCTGGCACGACTTGCAGCGTACGTGGTTTGACGAGCAACAGTGGGACATCAGTGCGGTGAAAAGCTGAGTGAAACACCTTGGCTGAGCCAGAAGACACAAAGACTCGCAGCGGTGAATGCGGCCCCATGTTATTTTCGACGAGATGTATGGGCCCCCCGAGAATTCGGCATCAGCGGAGATTGATACTGTGTATACTAGTGACATTGGATCAACGCGATACGCTGTTAGCTACGGTGGATGAGAAGTACGAGGGACGGTAGCGATCTCGTTGGATGGATAAATAGGGATCTGAGGTCTTATCGGTGCCTTTTTTACGGTGACAGGGGTTCAGGGACGGTGACCCTGTTTGCCCTTTGTGAAAGTGGATAGTCTAAGACAGTAACCTAAGAAGCAAACTCTAAATCAGTACCAATCCCCGAGACAAAAACCAGTCTCCGTCTACTGGCTAGTGGCACCCTGCATATACGACATCCGAGCAACCCAACGTTCTTGTACCGAGCAAAACGCCTTGAAGGAAGGAAATCTATTTCGGGGTTCGAGTCCTGGCGTCAACCGTTGGCGCTGCTACTTTTTCTTCACCTATCCTATATCTTCAGGCCGCTTGGTTCCCCTCAGGCCTACTCCCTCTGTGATGGCCGCTTCCTTCTACGACCATCCCAAGAAGCTGGAGCTACCAACGTACGTTCTTTTGCTGAAAACTGTCCTGTCTCTAGTACTAACTCCAAAAGCCACAAACTCACCCCGAGAGTGCCCCACACCCGCTTTCGTATTCTAAAACGCTTGGCTTACGCGGCGTGCTTCGCTTTCGCTTGCTTCTACCTATACTCCTCACTCCGCACCCCGCACGAGCCCCTGCCTCTAGATTCCGTCGAGGATGTCCACACAGTCTACACCGTCACCAAAGACGGGGTCCAGGAAGTCGACCAGCTCACAACGCCTCAGAACTACGAGGATGAGTACAAGCAGAAGGTCAAGTTCTATGACTTGGGAGACTATGACGGCAAGGGCGACGGCGCCCAAAAGGGCGAGAACATTCTCTTTCTCATGCCCCTCAGAAACGCAGAGGCCGTTTTGCCCATGGCCTTCTACAACTTGATGAACTTGACCTACGACCACGGCTTGATCGACGTCGCCTTTCTCATCAGCGATTGCCTGCCTAACGACCGCACTCTCCAAACCACTTTTGATTACCTGGTCGCCTTGCAGAACGGCACCCTCGTGGATCTTCTTCAGAGCCAGGAAAAGGCAAAGAAGGAGGCCCGTATTCGCGGCTCCCGCGACTTGTACCTCCAGCACATGGACCCGGGCTACATGGAAAGCGTCAAGCAGGCATACACCCACCCGGAAAGTCACCACCCAAACTACCGCAAGCCGTTCCGCCTGGTCTCCATCTACAAGAAGGATTTCGGCCAGAGCATTGGCCAGGGGTTTTCGGACCGCCACGCCGTCAAGGTGCAGGGTATCCGCCGAAAATTGATGGGCCGTGCCCGCAACTGGCTCACCTCCCTGGCCTTGCGTCCGGACCACGCCTGGGTCTACTGGCGCGACGCCGACATTGAAACGTGTCCCGGGGACGTTATCGAGCTGCTCATGCGACACCGCTACGACGTGATGGTGCCGAACGTGTGGCGTCCCTTGCCCACCTTCTTGGGCAGCGAGCAGCCCTACGACCTCAACTCGTGGATCGAGCTGGACGCCGCCAAGGACTTGGCGAAAACCTTGGACGAGGACGATGTCATTGTCGAGGGATACGCCGAGTATCCCACGTGGCGCGTTCACCTCGCATACCTCCGCAATACCAACGTCGACGAAGTCGTGCCCTTGGACGGCGTAGGCGGCGTCTCTATCCTTGCCCGCGCCAAGCTCTTTCGCCACGGAGCCCATTTTCCGGCATTCACGTTTATGAACCACGCCGAAACCGAGGCGTTCGGCAAGATGGTGAAGCGTATGGGACACACCATCGGCGGCTTGCCCGACTATACCATTTGGCACATTTACGAGCCCAGCGAAGACGACTTGAACAAAATTGCAAAGCTCGAACGGACAAAACGCAGGGCAAAGAGCCGAAAGAGTTGAGGTGGACCTGTCGGCCTGTCTTGCATTTCCTCTGGGGCGGTTAATTTGCATAGGGTAAAGCCTCTAATTTGTACGCGGCTAAACTACTCTTGTATTTTTAAAAGTCTACTTTTGTGGCCAAGATAAGGAGTGTAGTGTTTGTGTAAGCGATGTTGGCATTTAATGTGTCAGTGGAGACGGCTGTCATTCTAGATCACTAAACCGGTATTTGACGTACTTCAGTCACTGAAGCGGGCTGTGACGTTTTTCAGTCACTACAGCAGACTATAACTTTTCACAGCACATGATCGAGTAAAAAGAATCGTTTTCAGTAGGAAGGCAGGGTTTGTAATCTACGCAGCGAGCTGCTCAGAGATTGTTCACATCCGTTTTGTTCATCAGGTAACGATACTTTTCAAGCATTGTGGGTCTCGAACGCACGTACTGGTCTGGGCAGGAATCGACTGACTTCGACCTAGACCAATGCGCCACAACGAAATGGCCCCAAATCTTTCGCGATCAAGCACACCCGAGGAAGTCAATTACTATCTGATCATCAGTCACCAAGAGCGCTCATCAATCGTGCTGTGATTTCCATAAAAATTGTTCAAGGTCAACTTGTTGCATTGACAGGTTCTGGTTTTTCTCTGATCGACAGTACCACGATCTCGCAATGGACTAGTAGTAGACAACACAGGGGAACTTGAATAACGGATCGCTATTGTACTGGAGGAATAGGACAGCCGCATGATCCGAAACTAGATTGATCGGCGTTGGGATTGGCGTTAAGATCACAATAACCACGTGTTCCTAGTATAATCTACGAGACCACTGACCTTCCCACACTCACATAAAACTACGTAATGACAACTAGCCAGCTAATTACCGAGTACATGAGCGCCACTGGATAAACGGCCAACAAGACTTTTCCCGGGAGCACGCCGGAACACTTTAGGCTCATGGCGCCGGCGAAAACGCTCCAGGCGTTTAACACCACCATCAATATCAAGCGCAAGAACTTGTGTTTGATGACGAGCCACGACAATAGCTCGCCCAAGACCAAGGGGAACATGGAGTAGCCTGTGGCGCTGATTGCCAGGAGGAACGAGATGGTGCCGCCCAAAAGCTGGATGTTCAAACCCAACACCAAAAATGAGATCCACGTGAAGCAAAAAGTGCCGGAGAAGACGGCATTGGTTTGGTCGCGCGACGCAGACATTCCTAGGGCCACGGCAAGGGTAAGCAGAAAGATGAGCGGGCCCCACAAGTCCCACTCGAGGGTATCGTTTCGGGGGACATTGCCCTCCTCCGAGTCGATGTTCTCCTGGGAAACTTGCATGACGCCGGGTACGTTGATCCCGTTAGCCAGCATGAGCGAGACGAGCCGCTGCTGCTGGAGCTGGGCCAAGGACTGTAGCTGCATAGGCCACACGACGATCGCCAAGCGGCGGCCGATCTGGGCCAAGTCGCGGCGAAGGGTGTGCCAAATCGGTTCGTCGAGGGTATCGCCTCCCGAGTATTGTCGTTCCGAGACAGCCGTATTCGTGGCCAAGCCCGAGGTGAAGGAGTTTAGGTCTAGTTTTGGAGTGAAGCTGGAGAAGAAGTTTGGAGTGGGATTAGGGGTCGGGTTAGGATTCGTGCTGGGATGAGAGTTGGTGGCGGAGCTTTGAGGAATGGCACGCGTAGTCTCCTCTTCATCATCATCAGCAATGATGAAGTCGTCGACATCCAGGACGGAGTAGGCCGGTGGTTTCCAGCTCAGCATTGGGACGGTGCAAGTGTAGGAAGTTGTCAGGACGAGTTTTTCAACACGTTCCGATTTCATAGGTTCGATTTCAAATATCGAGGGTGATCATTTATCGAACGAACCAAGTCATTACCCTCGGCTCTTTGAAATGAACCGCTATCGATAAGAACTAGATCTATCTTGACCGAAGAGGTGAAATCTAATCAAATAGGAGCCACCCATCCATCCTGGTAGTGTGATAATCTCAATCAGCCGAGCACAGGAGAGGACTCTACCATAACACAAGTACCATCACAGATATTTTGAGTTTGCAGATACGGTGAGCCACGTCACATGTGAGCTGAAGAACATATCAGGTAATCATGAGAGCAGCGTATGCTAATCCGGCAAACCTATCTCTCAACTGTTTGATCGGAAGCTTCTACACTAGTTGATCGAGTGAGCGGTTGCTGACTTGGAAAATGACACTTTGTAAATGATGAGTCTCTTTAGCTACGATACAGATCAAAGGAAAGGTGTGGCTGATACACATTATATTTCTAGTCACTCGATCTAACCACGGCACGCTCAGATGCATCACCTATCGAGCATGTGATGTCACCACGCGGATCCTAAAGTGTCTGCTGTGGTACCCGCTCAGCTTTTATAGGGGATGGTAAGCACATGTTATATGTGGTATTGCATGCGCATGTAATGACATATCCGACTCAAAGGTTGGTAGTTGGAAGTTTGAGGTCAGTCCCCTTTCCACACCGAGTTGACCAGTTTTGCGGGGATGATATAATCGTAAAAAATATTTCCAGTGGGGTTGGGTTGACCGCGAGGACTTTGAAAATCGTTAAAGTAGTTGAAACAATTCAACGTTTTTCGAAGACGACTGCGCTATATCCAGCCTGTATTTCTGGGAGCTGTGGAATTGTCAAGGCCTCATTGGAAAAGACTTCAGACAACGCTGAGAGCATGTTCCGAGCGTCGTACCCCGACGCAGCCCTACATTTCCCCGCAATCATGTTTCACTTTGGCCAATAACCGGTAAATGACCATGAGGATGATATGGTTCATGCGAGGAATAATTTCTTCAAGTGTAAGGGGAATCGGTCCAAGAGTGTTACCGATCTTTGGTTCAATTCGCTAATATCAATAGGTGAAATTGACAAATGTTGCCTTTCGAGCATCAAATCATTGTACAAGTAGGTTGTCATGCTTCCGTGGCGTACACTTTTCTATCAATCTTTTTACCAAAAGATATCCAGCCGGAATCTTCTGTATCTAACAAGAGTCTACTTTCTATCTTCACTATTCCGGGACTCACCTTCAGTAATAATCCTTACCACTTTAGCGGGCACGCCGGCCACTATCGCGTTTGCGGGCACATCTTTGCTAACTACGGCCCCAGCAGCGACGACCGCCCCGTCTCCAATAGTCACGCCGGGGAGCACGACGCATCCAGCACCGAACCATACATTGTCCCCCACGGTAATGGGCCTAGCCCATTCCTCCCCCGCCCGCCTTGCCACAGGGTCGGTCGGATGCCCGGCGGTGGCAAACGTGACGTTGGGCCCGACCAAAACGCCATCCCCAAACCGAATCAAGGCACAATCGAGAAACGTGACGTTAAAATTTGCGTAAAAGTCGCGTCCGACGGCAATGTTGCATCCATAGTCCACATGGAATGGATGCTCTATGAATGCGGTGTTGTCGATTTTGCCAAAGATCGTGGCCAAGTACTCGTTGCGAGCTTGCTTATGGGCGTCAAGGTCGTAGTTATAGTCTTTTAGTCGGATCAGGGCGTAGTCCACCGCTTTTTCGTGGCTCAAGACGCGCGTGCGGGCCAAGAGCGGGTCAAACGAGTCGTACGAAACGCCCAGGATCATTTTCTCGTACTCGGGTCCTTTCGGGATATTGCTCAAGTTGGTGTATACATAGTCCACTAGATCCTGGTCGACGCTCATGGTTGCTGTTGGAATACACTGGTTGGTATGGTTGCGGTGGCCTGTTCTGACGGGCCTAGACGAAGAGACTCGCCTCGCTTACCCCGCCTTTTTCAGATCCTGCAGATAAAAAGGCTAAAAATATATGGTCTCACAGTAGTGTAAAGTACGAAGGCACATGAACCAAACTACAGCGTGTTACCGCAAGATCCCACCAAATCATATATTGTTCAAGTAATGTCTCACTGTATATACAAACAATTTAATCGTCAAAGTTGTTCCACTCGAGTTCCCCGACTCTCCGCACCCCCTCCTTGGCGGCAAGCTCGTTGAGTTCCTTAAACTCCGACTCGGACAACTTGAACGTTTGCTGGTTGCTGATAATGCGCTCCTCGGACGATGACTTGACGATCACCACCGTGTTCCGCTGCGCTCCCCACAGCACCAACACGTGTGCGGGCAGCACATTGTTCTTTTCGGCAATCTTCACAATCGTCTTGTCCTTCAACAAGGGAGCCCCGTCAGATCCTAATGGCGAGTACGCCTGGATGTGGATGTTTTTAGATTTCAAGTAGTCGTACAAGTCCCATTGCGGCAACAAGGGGTGTGCCTCGATCTGGTTGACTGCAGGCACCACCGTCACCTCGGGGTCGGCCAATAACCGCTCGAGCTTTTTTTGGGTAAAGTTGGAAACACCGATGGCCTTGATCTTGCCTGTTTCCTTGTAGATCTTTTGCAAGACCTTGTAGGTGTCCACAAAGTCCCAATCGGTGTACGGCTTGTCGGTGGCAGGGTCGAGGGAAATGGGCCAGTGGATGAGGTACAAATCGACATAGTCCAAGCCGAGGCTCGCCAAGGACGCATCCAAGGCTTGCTCCACCAGCTTGTGCTTATCGTTCCACAACTTGGTGGTGACAAAGAGGTCCTTGCGGTCCAAGCCAGCGCTCTTGAGACCATCGGCAATGCCCTGGCCCACTTCTTTTTCGTTGCCGTAGATGGTGGCGGTGTCAATGTGGCGAGACCCCTTTTCAATGGCAGTTCTCACCAAGCGACGCGCCGCGCCCTCCTCGGTGGCTCGCCAGGTCCCGAATCCAATCACAGGAATGACCAGGCCGTTGTTGAGGGTAATTGTGTCGGAATTGTGCTTCAAGGATGCCATAGTGATGCTGATATACGTGCTAAACCTTATTATTACATGAAAGAATCGCCGGACTTTATATATCCGGTGCTTAATAATCTGCGCCGCAAGAAATTATGACGTCATTGCGCCACCGTCACCTGACCAGCACTGATCACGTGAATTGGGCGACAAATAATCACGTGCCTTTCTTCCAGCGCCTCTTGCTGCGAGACGCGTCTCCCAGAGCAGGCGACTGGCTGGACAGAAGGGGCTGCTGCCACGGCTCGGACGGCGCTGGTGGCTTCTTGGCCTTTGTAAATAATCGTAGAAACGTATGGTGCTTCTTTTGCTTTTCGCCGCCGTCCAGATCCTCGTCCAGCATGTTGGTATTGATGGTGTCGTCATAGTGGTGCGCCGGGTGCGGGTGCGGGTACTGCTGCTGCAGGTGCGGCTGCCGCTGCGACTGCGACGACTGCCGCGGACTGCCTGCCAACGGCGACGCCGCGCTGCCTTGCGAGAAGCTGTTGGAGTGCCCGTCTCTCAAGTTGGACTGCAGCCCCATCGTCGCAAGACTGATCTTGCGGCTCATGGAGAACCGCGGCACCTGCTCTTTGTGCCCTCCTGCCTCTCCGCTAGGGTCAAGCAGAGTCCTCAGGGCAAACGCCATAAAGGGTTTCCGCATGTGCCGCTTTGACAGGCCCTGCAGCGACTGCATCAGCTGGACCGAGTTGAGCCGGTCGTGCGGGTGCCGCTCCTTGGACGGCCGCGGCGCATAGTCGTCAAAGAACATCGCCAGGTGGTTGTCGAAATCGCGTATCGACGATTTCCCGCGAAGCGACATGGTGTCGCCGCCCGCGCCTCCGCTCACAGAGTTTAGGCGCAGCTCGTGGTGCGACCCCACTATCGACTCCATGTCGCCTCTCATGGGACCGCTATACGGGTCCGGCAGCTCCAGCACCGGAACGGGAGCCATCGCGACCACGTCCTGTACTTGCCGGCGCGTCTGCTGCAAAAACTTGCTCATGCGTTTCACCACTAAGCATCGCACAATGAGCTTGAGGTCCAACACCATCGTCACGGCCTCGTAGATAGCGTCGATAATGTAGTCATCAGGCACAGGACTGGTGGGCGACATCAAGTCTTCAAGGGTGCGGTCGCGCAACTCTGGTCTAGTCTCGGCGCCGCCCTCGTGGTCGTCGCTCGCATACGCCGGCATCATATTCTCCGAGTCAATCACGGACGCTGACCGCGGTCCCCCCTGCGACCGGGACCGTGTCTGCGCGTCCAAGAAGTGGACTTGAGCATCAGAGTCAGAGTCCGACTCACTGTCCAGTGACGAATCGTGGGAAATTAGGTTGGTAGACGGTACCTCCAACGAGTCCGACAGGGGCACGGCTAGCGTTGGTACTTGTTCCGGTTTCGGTGGCGCCAACGGCGAATGATTGGGTGATCCTTCGTGCAGCAGCAGCAGCAGCAGCAGCAGCAACAGCAAGTCCTTTATCGGGATCGCGTACCCCGACAGATCAAGACCCGGTCCAGGCGAGAGCGGATCTTCCTCCTGCTCTGCGGTGTACGATGGGCGTGCAGACTGCACTGGCTTCTCCGGGAACGGGTTCTTGAACGCGCTCCGTCTCGCACCCTTGTCTCTCTTCTTTTTATTCTTCTTCTTCTTTTGCGGGAGCTCCTTCTCGAGCAATACAGTGTCCATGTATGCGTCATCGACCGTGTCCAAGAACCCTTGGTACTCGTCCAAGGGGAACTCGACGGGCGCAACGTCCACGAGCCCAGAGCAGGTATCGAGCACGCTATAGTACTGCTGCTTGAGCCGGTTACCCTCCTGCAATATCGATGCGGCCTTGCGCCCGATAATTCCAAACAAGAGTTCCAGCACAAGGTCGTACAAAAGCGGCACCTTGAAGAACTTTGAGATGATAAAGGTTTCGAGGGTCGTGGGGGAGAGGAGCCACTTGCCGCCAATCTGGCCCGTGTAGAGGAACTCGCAAAAGCATTTGAGGGTCTGGGTAGAGAAGGGGAAGTACATCTTGCGTGGTATCAAAAGCAGTTCCATCAATGCGCGCGACTCCGGTTGTGAAAAGTCAAGGAGCGGCGACAGCTCAAGCGCCACGTCCATCATCTCGGGGTCCGGGCCCATATCGTTTTCGTCAGCATCCAAATGCGGCGAGGCCGAGAACTCTGCGTCGCCCACGGGACCAGCTTCGGGGCCTGGTCCAGGCACCGGGCGCGGCGGGAGGTTGCGCAACGCCACCATGGTATGGAGCACGGACGACGAGCGTGGCGACCCTTCGAGAGCCAGCAGAGTTTTCATGCCGGGGAACGGGGGCGGCGGCGGCGGCACGGTCCCCGGCATGGGCACGGG
>JAKTSS010000402.1:0-11450 GCA_030580355.1 Debaryomycetaceae sp. yHKB357
CGGAGGGGTGGCGAGTGGTCGAGTTTGCCAGAGGCGGAACGCGTCCGTTCCACTAGAGGAGAATAAAGGAACTCATGTCTACAAGAGGGTGTCATGTCCACAAGGGTATCATGTCCACAAGGGTATCATGTCCATTAAAGGGGGTACTAAAAGGGCTTACCAACACGCACGACGAACACAAGGAACAATGACCACGGCCATACTAAAGTGGTTGTGACCCCTGTATATAGAAAGAAAAGATCAACACCTGCATGGTGGTAGCATTATTGGCTGCAAACTTGTAAAGTGGCTGCAAATTACGAAAAATCATAAATTATCGCATTAACAAATAATCACAATATATAGCACTATACTATCCACCTATATACAGTACAGAAAACGATGACATAATCCAAATTTCAGTGAACAATTGGAAGATTGTGAACAGCTGTGACTTACGGCGTCACGTCAGAGTAGCATCGCAGAAATGGCAGAACCGATGGCCACCAAAGAGGAGGCCGCTCTCATCTTCTCCAAGCTCAAGCGCGATCCCGCGAACCACGAGTGCTTCGACTGTCCCAACAAGAATCCCACCTGGACGTCGGTCCCCTTTGGCATCTTCCTCTGTCTCGAGTGTCTGGCCGTGCATCGCAACATGGGCGTCCACGTTTCCTTCGTCAAGTCCTCCAACTTGGACGCGTGGCAGCGCATCCAGCTACGCAACTTCAAGTTTGGCGGGAACCACAACGCTAAGCAGTTTTTCCAAAAGAATGGCGGCGCAAAGTTTCTTCTCAACAAGAAGGCCGGCGTCGACGCTCCCACAATGTACTCCAGTCCCGTCGCCTCGAAACTCAAGGCCTACTTGAAGGAAAAAGCCAAAGAGGACGCCATCGCTCACCCGGACTCGGTGACGTGGGACGATGACGCGGCTAGCGCGCAGGACTCGCCCTCCGTCCCCGACGCCAATGCCCCGCCAGACTTCTTCGACAACTGGTCAAAGCCCAAGGCAAACGAGCCGGCCGCAGTACTGACGCCCTCGCCTACTGCCTCATCCGACGACTTGACTGTCCGCAAAAAGGTTGTCGCTAACCCTCGGTCGGCGGCGACTGCGAAAAAGTCCCTCCTATTGGGCAAGGGCACCGGCGGGCCGCGTGCCCCGCGCAAGGCCGCCGCGAGAATCACCAAGGTAGACGATTTGGATTTCGACGAGATCGAGAAAAAGGCCTTGCAGGAACAGGAGGAGAAACAGAAATTGGGGTACTCGCCGCTGCTGGAGCTGTCCTCGGAAATTAAGGCCCCTTCCCGCCAGTTGGGCCGCTTGAAGTTGGGCTCCAAAAGCTATGGCGACGATAACGATTCGGACGAGAGCTTGGCCTACTCGGATGCCTCCTCGGCCCCGGCCCCGATCCTCAAGGACGAAAAGCCTTCGTTCCAGCGGCTCGGATTCGGTATGGTCCAGGGCGCTCCAGACACATCCAACAAAGCCAGCTCCGCCTCTAATTCGACAAGATCCTATCCGCAGCAACCGCAAGGTCTGGGCATCGCCACCAAGAAATTCGGCGGCCAAAAGGCCATTTCTCTGGACGAGTACTTTGGACGCGGACCCGTGCACGACGAACAGGCGAAACAGGACGCCCGCCAGAAATTGCGTGCGTTCGAGGGCGCACAGAGCATCTCGCTGCTGCTGTACTTTGGCGAGGACGAAGAGGAAAAGAGGGCACAGCTGGCCCAGGCCGCAGGACCGAACCTTCGTGTCCTCGAGCAGGGCGCTCGCGAGTTTGCTAGCAGGTTCCTGGGCAACGCAAACCAGGACTTGGAAGTGCTCAAAGACGTGGTGGAGGAAGGTGCGACAAAGTTGGGCCTGTATTTGCGGGACTTTTTGCGCTAGACTGGGGCCGGCTTTTGAGAATTGTACAGTAGCTCGTGATATTTAAACCTCATTGATAATAGTGGATGCTGTTGATCTTGTTGTTGTGAATGATATGACAGCATGTGTGGTAGAAGCATGAGTCGTGATGGGCACGGATGGTCAGTCCTCGTGAATCGGTCACCATCTCGCTGCGATAACTACTATTCTAGGCTTGGACACTTGTGTATACCGTTATTCTTGAAGCCACTTTTTTTACACTGGAGGTTTTGGGTGCAAAATTTCCGGCCAGAACAAAAGTCGACGAGGATATTAACTCCGGAAGGGTTACCTACTTCGAAAGGATTATCTACTCCGAGAGAGCTTATTTTCCGTGATCCGGACGATGTAAGCCTCAGTGATAAATAGATATTCGTTCCTTTCGACTGAGAACTGTAGCCTTGCGTGATTAGTGAACTACTGGTTGACCATGTCGCCGCCGAGAGGACGGGACCTGACCGCCCTTACGGTCAAATGAACTGCCCCACGATGACCAGTCCGCCTCCAAGAGGAGGCCACCGGACGGTCCACAGCGGGTAATGACATCGAGAGACCGATCTCTGGTGTGTACGAAACGCGTACAGTACCGGGCTGATTGTCGATGATTTCAGTCGATCGTGTCTCCTTGTGTGAGCTCATTGATTCAATGGCCGGGAGAATCTGAAACTTCATCGGATCAAGGAAGGCAACATCATTCACCTGTATGAGTGATGAAGCTATTAAAGTACGTGACAGCATCCTCAAGAAGTTGGAGCGGTGCCAACCTTTCAACGCTAACATTGCTTCCACTGACCGCAATCTCTATGAAGAAACGTGTAGCACCCAGAGAGAATACTGCTGTGACTCGGCAGAACATGACAAAATCATTGCCAATGCCTTGCCTGACAGGTTCTTCTTATTGGACGGAACCGTGCAGTTGACGTAAAACTCACGATACGATGCAGCGTACGTTTTGTGTGCCTCATGCAAAATCTAGGGCACCCGCTATTAGTACGCGGAGTCATCCAGCAAGATATCCAAAGAAATGCGACCTCTACTAGAAACTCCAGGTAAAAAAGTCAAAACAGAAATCACATCAGAGTTGTCAAGATTGAGGGATGTGTGGCAACAGCACATTCTGATCGATGCCACCGTAGCGTTTATACCCAAGGAGGCAGTGGATATAATCCAGCAAGAGTGTGAAAATAACGCACAGACAATTGGTACACGGATTTCGCCCACGCGTATCGAATTGCAGTGATATGAAGCGTCGTCGAGTATACATGACCGTGTGTATGAAACATCTAACTGGTTTGGTAACCTTCTCGACAGAACCAGACATGCTGCAAATGTCAACGTGGTATAGGGAGCGAAGTATATACCGAGTGAGTACAGGGTAAGTCAACTAACGCAAAGAGTTAAGCGCAGAACGTCGTGGCGAGCTGAAAAGCCACCTTCGCCATCATCAATACATAACTTGAAATGACTAGTGTCTGAGGACACAAATCGTCGTGTGGCTTCTGGTGAGGTATTAGTCTCAATTCAAGTGTTGTACTTGACGTTGGGTTTACCGTCGTAACGCCGCTAGCAGGTGTAGGCCTCTTCGCGGCAGCTGGTAATGTAAGTTTGACTGCATCGAGTGAGCTGCGTGAAGACGAGATGAAGAAGACGGGTTAGTAAGGGTAATATGTGCCACAGCTTTGCATAGATCGATATGATCATTGGACGTAGAACTGGAATGGTGACATGAAAGTTCCGCCAGGGACCTTTTCCTTTGCAGGAAGCACAGCTACAGTTCGTAGGTCGGGGAAGACATGACTAGGGAAGAGTTTGCGACGCATGTTGCAGCTGTGTAGATCATCCTGGACTTTTTCGAAGCAAGCGTGGACCCCGATCGATTACGAACTTTCCAAAGAAGATAAGGGCTCATTGACAGCTTGTAGAGCACCATCTGAAAGTGTGAAATGGGCGGGTCCCGTCATGACGAGCGCTTTCTTGTCATCGAGTAATAGGAGATCAATTGCAGTGATGTTTGAAACGATACGCGTCTCTGGTACGCGCTGACACTCTTTTTTCAAGTCGTATCCCAGCAGCGCACCCATCCTTCTCAAACTACTTATTCTCCGAGGCCCCCTCTATACCCAGAAAATACCGAAACGAATGCGATTGACGCTCGAGTACGCAATAAAATTCGTTCTAGGGATGGCACTACTATCCAAGCTAGTGGAAGCTAATCCTGTCCATTACAACATGGTCATTAAGGATGGTGGTGTTGTAGCACAGAGGGGCAATACGTCCATGCAGAACGCTACTATTACGTGTTTGGCTGAATTGAATATCACGCTTTCTATTGATGAACTGCGTCCTGCTTGGGACAGTGATCGGAAACGCTTGAACTTTTGGGTAGACGCTGGGAATAACACCAATTTTCACATTGACGAAATTGTGATACGCAAAATACAGCACTGCCTTTCCCGTTCGCCTGGTATAAGAGCAAGAGAAGTGCAATTTTACTCGCACAATGAGTATAACATGGCGGCAGCTCGGGATGAGCATTATGATAATACTCGGCACTATGATATTTTTGGTCACGGCTTTGTTGCCGACTCTACACCCGGTTATGAGAGCCCTGTAGAGAATGACGACTATAATCTTACGCGACGTTCAAAGAGTGCGAAGGGGCCCAATATTTGGATTTTTTTATCGTTCTGCATGATGTTGTTCAATGGCGGAGTGGTGATGCTCGTGAAGAAGGGTCGCGCCGTGATAAAGAGAGAGAAACGATTCTTGAAGCAGTATTTGCACATGTAGCGGTGTGAATAACTGGCATTTCCAGGTGTGGGAGGAGCTAAAGGAGAAGATGCAGATTGTCTGATGTGTGATGAAGATCTTATAAAGTGATGCCTCATCATGTGTTGAAGGAACACAAAAGACAAGACGTAGTCATTTCTCTGGTTTGCCGAACATCTATCTTTGATCGGGGACAGGTGAACGATTCAGGGTAAGGTGGGAAGCGGTCAGTCTACTTGGAAGTCATTTCCCCGCTTTGTCTACAGTATGGGCTCAATCCACAGCTGAGAAGATTTCTACGACTATCGCAACTGTGATAGGCTCCCAGTGCTGCGATATTATACCGTAGTAGGTACCAAGTCATTATTACACTTTCCAAATTTCAGGGAAGGCCAAACTTACCAATGCTCACAGTCGACAGGAGCCATCCATTCACGTAAAGATTACATATTTCTAGTTGTACAGGTAAAATCACATATTGCCAGTTACACAGGTATCAGCCTGGGCCAATGGAAGAAAAGAGAAGGGGCTAAAGATAAAGCTCAGACTCGAAGTAGTTGGGACCTCACATGAAGCTAACAAAGTCACGAATAGAAGCCAGAACCCTATCTCAAACAGCGCCAAGTATTCTATAAATAAGGTTGGTTGTTGAACGTTGTATGACCTCTGACAAGAGATCATATAGTATTCTCCATAGATCATCGCATTTCGTTCTCTCTTTGGGAACGGGGAGCTGTGCAAAAGAAATCAAAATTGCAAAGATATGCTCCTGTGAGACTAGCGGGAAATCAAGGTAATCAAAAGGTGTAGCAGTTGTATCTGCAAACCTGATTGGGTATAGTGGTTAGTAGCGAGTTAAAACAGTGGAGTGTGAGAACTGGCTGGGTATCAAAGAATTGTAGAGGTCACACAATCGTGACATCTAGCGGGGTATCATAGGTTGTTACAAGTTCACAGAATTGTGGAGACTTGCGGGTATCAGGGTAATCAGAGGTTGTAACAGTGGCAACTGCAAACTTGATTGGGATTCAGAGTAATCAAAGGGTGTAACTAGTTTCTGAAAAACCTGATTGGGTATCAGGGTAATCAAAAGGTGTAGCAGTTGTACTGCAAACCTGATTGGGTATAACGGTCAGAGGCGATCTGTAACATCGATCTCCCAGGACATGGAGGATATCACAGCTTCTCAAAACTAAGCAGTTGTTTTCTTGTCTGAGCGGGTTATCGAGGGGTCTCAAAGCTCGACCGGGGTACCACCTATCTTGGTATTGAACAAATGGGGCTCGGTCAGTTTAAGTTGGTGCTGGACATGGCCATTTCCGTCACGCCAAGCAGAAGCTGGCAATTTTCGGCCAGTGCAATGTAGAGACCGAGGCTAGCGCGACCAGGCCACCGGCCGCCAAGGCACACAGGGCTAGCAAGAGGATACGAGGGCGGAACAGTAGCCGGGCGCGAAAAAACTCTAGTAGTAGGCCCGCTGCGAAAACGGCGCAGCCAATGGCGGAGCCGTTTGTGAGGGCAGAGATTCCGGGGAACGTCAGGGGGTACGGCGCCGAGCCCAGAACGATCCCCTTGAACATGTGGCCCAAGATAAAGGCAAAGATGACCGCGAGCAAGAGGGAGTTTTCCGGTTCGGTGTTGGGCGACGACACGTCGACAGTCACGGGTAGTTCCAAGTACTGGTAGGCCGGTTCGGTGGAGTATGTATGTGGTCCCGAGACGTAGGCTCCTGGAGAGTAGATACTGGACTCTGGCGAGATCGCCAAGGGGTCGAAAGCGCGGACGGGAGGCTGGAGAGAGTACGTTTGATCTAGGGCGATGCTGGCGTGGGGCAGGGTCAAGTGCGGGTGGTTTGGGTGGGGCTGCAAGTAGGGATGCTTAGAGTGCGGGTGCAAGTGGCGGCTGAGGTGCTGGACGTAGGCCTGGCGGGTAGGGGGGGACTTGAGGAGGGGGTCCGGGTCGACGTCGAGCAAGGACTGCGGCGTGGCGCAGGAGAGCGGGGGAGGCGGGTAGAAGGAGGAGTCTGCGGAGGTGGGGTCAGTGTCTGGGGTGGTGCGCCTGGTGTCTGGAGATTTGTTGTGGTCGGAGGAAGAGTGGTGGTGAGACGGGTGGTGAGATGGGTTGTGAGACGGGTGGTGAGAGGTCTGGTTGTGAGATGGGTTGTGGAAGGTTTGGTGGTGAGACGGGTGGTGAGATGGGTTGTGAGAAGTGCTGTGTCTGATCTTAAAGTCGCCGACCATTCCCGCGCGCTCGAGGGCATCTAGGCGCTCGGTGAGGGTGGGGATGTACAAGTCATCGGCGGAAGACGCGTGTTCTGTGAGGGGGTAGTTGAGCATTTCCGGGGCAGGAGTGTTCCGGAGCGTTCAGAGGAGAGTATTCAGAGAGTATTCTGGGAGAGCGTTCTGAGGAGAGTGTTCGACGGAGTATTCCAGCAGTGAAGTACCAAGTGAAGTTGGTCCACAGTAGGGGAACCCTGGAATGATCCGCTAAGCGTGCTTGCTAACGTTGCTGGCGCTTGGCAATTGCTTTCGTAAGCCATGTCATTTCTTCGTAAATCCGGGGTTACGTAATTGATCGTGGCCAGATAACACGGAGGTTGCTTCTTGGCTGAGGGGGGTGGAGGGTGAAGGTCGTAGGGTGGTTGATGCGATCATCGAGTCTTTGACACTTGGGGATCCTCTTCCCCTTATATACACGCGATGTCAAAGGATCGTTTTGAGAACAAGGCAGGGAAGCGAGGCGTGGCGACTCATCCCTTCCGAGGAACAACTGTTTCTTTTGCCAGGCCTCGTAAAGCTTTTGTGGATGGACTACAAGACAATCGGTATTATGTTTTGTGTCTTCTAATTAGTTTCATATAGTAATCTCACTGCGAGTCTTTTCTGAGCTCTATCCATCACTCTCATCACTTCTCATCACTTCTCATCACACCTCATCCTCATCTCATCTCATCCTCACACCTCACCCACCTCATTATTGGTCTGTTCCAACACGGCCTTGTTGTTCCACTCTTCGCTCGTCAATGCTAGTTTCGCACCGTGCAACGGCGCTTGCCGCGGGACCTGCCGCCGCAACACTAGCCGCTGCGACTCGTCGCAGAACTCGCGGAGGTGCCACCGCGCGTGCTGCGTGATCGGCACGTCAAACACCACGTCCAACTCCTCCAACGTCAAGTCCTTGGTCTCGGGCAAGAACATGAGCACGAGGAAGAACCCCACCACGTTCCACGCGGCGTACCACCCGAACGCGCCCGTCGGGGTGAAGGCGTTCTTGAGCCGCGGCCACAGGAACGCAAGGATGAAGTTGAAGAACCAGCACGTGGCCGTGGCCCACAGCATGCCCAAGTCGCGGATGTAGAGCGGGAACGCCTCCGCCGAGTACGTGAACGGCACGGGGCCTTCGCCCGCGGAGTAGACGCACGTGAAGAGGTAGATGCCGACGATGACCATGCCGAGGCGGCCCTCGCGGTTGGTGTCCGGGTCAATGAGCAAGCCGCAGCCCGCGACCAAGAGGAACACGGCCATCAAGGGGAACGTCGTGAGCAAGAGGAAGCGGCGGCCGAAGCGGTCGATGGTGAGGAACGCCGGAATCGCAAAGGTAAAGTTGATCATGCCGAACCCCCAGGACGCGATCAAGGCCTGGATCTCCAGGAACCCCAGCTGGACAAAGATGGACGACGAGTAGTATGCGATGACGTTGATGCCGCAGAACTGCTGCATGAACATGACGATCCAGGCGCCGATGGCGCCGTTGCGGTTGCGGCGGACGGTGAACATCTGCTTGACGCGCTCGAGGGTGGACAAGTCCGTGTACAGCTGCTCCTCCTGCAAGAGGACGTACTGGTAGAAGCAGTCGCGGGCGGCGAGGATGGGGTGGCGCCGCAAGTCCTGGAGCAGGAGGTACGCGTCGGCGTGGCGGCCCTGGCCCATGAGCCAGCGCGGCAGTTCCGGGACGAACGGGACCTGGAAGCACACAAGGAGCGCGGGCAAGCACGCCAGGCCGAGCATCAAGCGCCAGTTCAAGCCGGCCGAGACGCCGTGCGGGGCGACCCTGTAGAAGGCGAGCAGGGCCACGTAGCCCACCATGATGCCGACGGCGGTGAAGAACTGCCACAACATGACGAGCGAGCCGCGGATCCGGGGCGGGGTGCACTCGGCGGCGTACGCCGGGACGGTCGCGGACTTGATGCCGATGCCGAAGCCGAGAAAGAAGCGGGCAATGAACAAGTGCCACCACGAGTTGACGAGCCCCAGCCAGATGCAGGTGACGAAGGAAATGGCGCAGGTGTAGAAGATGGTCCACTTGCGGCCGGCGACGCGGTTGCAGAAATCCAGGAGCCAGCACGCGAGCACGCCGCAGCAGAGGTAGGGCGCGCCGTTGACCAAGCCCTCGATGAGGTCTGCGTTGCGTAAGGTGTCCATGTGGAAGGCCTTGGGGAAGAACAAGTTGGCGCCGTTGATGACGGACTCGTCCATGCCCTGGACGGCGGCGGCCATGGAGGCCATGGCGATGACGGCGAACAAGCGCGGGGGCACGTCCCACTTGTGCAGGGCCTCGTAGCGCAAGGCGTCGAGCTCGTCGGGGTCGAGGCAGTCGAGGGCGGCGAAGCCCGAGGGGCACCGGGCGACGGCGGCGGCGCGTTCGAAAAGGTCCGGGTCCAAGTGGTGTTTCTCGGCGTAGGTGCGGCCCATGCGCATCACCTGCGACTGCGAGTAGTGGGACAAGATATTCGTGTCGGCGTCCGGACGGTCGACGGAGGAGACATTACTGTTTTTGGGAGAGGCATTGTCCAGGGTGGAGGCGATTTTCTCCGACATGGCGGTCGATGGTGGCGATGGTGGCGATGGTGTCAATGGTGGCGATGGTGTCGATGGTGTCAATGGTGTCGTTGGTGTCAATTGGTCAATTGGTGTCAATTGGTGTCAATTGGTGTCAACAGGTGGGTCAATTGGCGGGTGTATTTATACTTTACGGGGGCGGGCGTATTTATACTTTACGGAAACAGGCGTATTTATACTCGAATCTACGTGGGGATCTACGTGTGGGTCTCACCAAGGAGAGAAATGGGGCTTGGTGGTGATTGTTTGGGAGCTGAAATGCGGGGGTAGTGACTTGTTCCTGTATACAATGTGCGTTATTTTATGGTTACGTAATCGGGATTGGAACTACGGTAAGGTTACATAATCAGGATTAGCTCTGATACGGTTACATAATCGGGGCGGATCCCAGGTCACGGCCAGTAGGCAGGGCGATACCGGTGACGTTGCGGTGGCACCACCCAGTACGCAACGGGACTCCGGCCACGGCTGGGTCCCCGCACGGGCAGGCGCCCTGGTGTGGCGTGCTGCGGTGACGCGGTCCAGAACGTTCCACCACATTCTTGTTCTCGCCATCGAACAATCCCACAGGAGCGTTTCGGGATATCTTGCGTGGTGGCACACGTCGGTGTCTGATGTCTACTCTAGTGCTCTACTTTTACTCTAGTGCTCTACTGAGTACTCTCTGAGTACTATCCTGAGTACTCTACTTCTACTCTACTCTCTAATGTTTACTTCCCACTGTCTGGTGACATCTGGGACAACCACTTCCTCTGAACTAATCAATTCTGCTGCTCCACCTGTCGTCACCACATCGCGCAGGGGCTCTCTCCTATGCAGGCAAACAATACCGGCTTATCTCCATCTTGTATCGAACTTTCAACAATCGTCGCATTGTGCAGGCCGTCTCCGACAGATCCTCTCCCTCCTCTGCAGGCCCTCTCCTCTGCAGACATCAATGACAATGTCCGTGCCCTCTCGCTACTTGCACGCCCTCCACCACCGTCCTTTGCTCACCAAACTGGCGACGGCTGCGGCGCTCGCAGCACTCAATGAGCTCGTCGCCCTGGCCGTCACCGGCCGCTACACCCCGCAAAACATATGGCTCATGGCCCTGCTCGCGTCCCTCGTGACGACCCCGGCCGCCCACGGCCTACACCGCTTCGTCAACGACTGGCTTTTCCCCGCGCGCCCCCACGCGCGTCGCTCCCGCCGTCTTGTCCAGCTCGCCGTCAATCTCGCCACCATCACCCCCTTGATGGCCGCCTTGTACACCGCGGGCACGGCCCTCGTGCACTCGTTCCGGCCGAGGTCCCTCCTGGCCGCAGAGCTCTTGCGCGCGCGCCTTATTGTCACGCGCGCGCTCGCGCGCACCTACGCGCAGGCGCTCAAGGCGTCGCTCGCAACCGCTCTTGTCACAACAGTGGTGGCCCAGCGATACTTGCCGCCAACCCTCTGGCAACCGTTCTTCAGTCTCGTGCACTGTGCGTTGGGGACCGTCCACAATGTGCGCGTCAAGCGGGAACAAAATCTAAAGGATGATCCCGATCGGGAAAAGAGTCTGTTGAAGCATTAATGGTAGAGCTAGGCCTCTCTGCGGTGTGTTGACCTGGCTGCAAAATAGATGCACTGGTTATCGCACGTAATTGTTGACATTGAGCAGCACCACTGAGTAACACCACCTGAGTAACATCACCCCGGTAACTAATACACACCACCCGGTAACTAATACACATCACCCGGTAACTAATACACATCACCCGGTAACTAATACACATCACCCGGTAAGTAAACCCCACTTCCAGATCCCGCCTCCACAGTATGGAATGACGTGACAGGATATATTTCGCACAGATCTCTTGTCACCACCCCATGGGAAAGTTTTGCAGCCAAAAATTGACCCCGGAAAATGCTTGTCCCCGGTGTCAACAGACATTCTGTGTTGGAAAGACATGACTAACACGGCTTCCCCAGTGCCG
>JAKTSS010000403.1:0-11379 GCA_030580355.1 Debaryomycetaceae sp. yHKB357
ACAAGAGAACCATCGAGAAGTTTGAGAAGGAGGCCGCCGAGTTGGGTAAGGGTTCCTTCAAGTACGCCTGGGTCCTTGACAAACTCAAGGCCGAGAGAGAAAGAGGTATCACCATCGACATTGCCCTTTGGAAGTTCGAGACCCCCAAGTACCAGGTCACCGTCATTGACGCCCCGGGCCACAGAGATTTCATCAAGAACATGATCACTGGTACTTCCCAGGCCGACTGTGCCATCTTGATCATTGCCGGTGGTACCGGTGAGTTCGAGGCCGGTATCTCCAAGGACGGTCAGACCCGTGAGCACGCTTTGCTCGCCTACACCTTGGGTGTCAAGCAGTTGATTGTCGCCGTCAACAAGATGGACTCTGTCAAGTGGGACAAGGCCAGATTCGAGGAGATCATCAAGGAAACCTCCAACTTTGTCAAGAAGGTTGGCTACAACCCCAAGACCGTCCCCTTTGTCCCCATCTCGGGCTGGAACGGTGACAATATGATTGAGTCCTCCGCCAACTGCCCCTGGTACAAGGGTTGGGAGAAGGAGACCAAGGCCGGCAAGTCCTCTGGTAAGACCTTGTTGGAGGCCATTGACGCCATTGAGCCTCCGTCCAGACCCACCGAGAAGCCCTTGAGATTGCCCTTGCAGGATGTCTACAAGATTGGTGGTATTGGAACGGTGCCCGTCGGCCGTGTCGAGACCGGTGTCATCAAGGCCGGCATGGTCGTCACCTTTGCCCCCGCTGGTGTCACCACCGAAGTCAAGTCGGTCGAGATGCACCACGAGCAGTTGGTCGAGGGTCTCCCCGGTGACAATGTCGGTTTCAACGTCAAGAACGTGTCCGTCAAGGAAATCCGCAGAGGTAACGTTTGCGGTGACTCCAAGAACGACCCGCCCAAGGGCGCCGACTCGTTCAACGCCCAGGTCATTGTCATGAACCACCCGGGCCAGATCTCTGCCGGTTACTCTCCCGTGTTGGACTGCCACACCGCCCACATTGCCTGCAAGTTCGACACCTTGGTGGAGAAGATTGACCGCAGAACCGGTAAGAAGATGGAGGACAACCCCAAGTTTATCAAGTCTGGTGACGCCGCCATCGTCAAGATGGTGCCCTCCAAGCCCATGTGCGTGGAGGCCTTCACCGAGTACCCTCCCTTGGGCAGATTCGCTGTCCGTGACATGAGACAGACTGTCGCCGTCGGTGTCATCAAGTCCGTCGAGAAGTCTGACAAGGCCGGTAAGGTTACCAAGGCCGCTGTCAAGGCCGGCAAAAAGTAAATTAGTCTTTATTTTTATGCCATAGAAGTACGGAATAATATATATACGTTTTGTTATTTGATCTCAGGGGGGCGTGGGCCTTTTCCGTAGGAGACAAAGGTCCATGTACTCGACGTGGTACGGAACGTAGCGGCGTGCCCATTGCGGAACGTACAAGATGCGGCCTAGAGCGCTATTCTGTCCCTGCGGGTTGATGATGGCGTGACACGCTAACTTGCGCCAGCCCGGCGCTACACGGCTTCCGGAAACAACTTCCTGGTCGGTTTCGGGGTCGTGCGGGCCGTTATTGTCAATGTAGTAGTGGCACTGCGAAATGTCCACCACCTTGTCCGGTTCAAACAAGTTTTTATTGTTCATGTGCGCGGGGATACGGGACGTGGCGGCGCTCAAGGACTGGTGCGACTCGGGGAACGTACCAGGGAGCAAGCCGTTGAACCCGCTGCGCACAAACTCCAAGCGGTGCTTCTCCGGCAAGAGCATGGAGGTTGGGAAATGGTACCACTCGCGGCCGATGCACACCCTGACCGGGCCCTGAGGTGGCTTGGCTGTCGATAGACTGTTGAGCGAGTCAAGCACCCTGAGCGGAGCTCCGTAGTTTTCCACGAGATTGAGAGTGCGGTAAATGCTGGGCACTGCAACTGCGACCAACAATCCCGCATTGAGTAAGCGGTTCATGGCTTTGGAGCGTCTGGCGAGGGTGGGGACTACAAGGGACGCCGAGGCGCTGGCCACAGATAGCAAAGCGGGAGCAAGCATTGCCGCACATGTCGTGATCAAGGGATATATGGGGTACAAGAATCGTTCTTCCTTGTGCGGCTGGCTAAAGAACACGAGCAACCATGTCCAGAGCGGTGCCGATGTGTATATTGCCGCGCGTCTCGACCGCGTGTTCCAGTAGACAAATACGTTTAGTACCAGGCCCAATATTGCCAAGGGTGCCAACACATTAAAGTTGAGCAAGAGATTGGCGATATAGTAGGAAAAGGGCTCGGTGCCAAAGATCTCTGGTCCCTCGCCTTCTCCCCCAAACACATTGTAAAGGACAATGTTGAGAGGTACGAAAATGAGCTTTTGGTAAAAGTAGGAGTCGATCAAAGTCATGATCAGGACAATCGCCGTCAAAACGAGTAGGCACTGACCGACAATTCGCACGAGATCTAGTGCCCTATGCTGGAGAAGCGTACCCACGCCATATGCAAAGCCCAAAGCCAATGCAAAGGGCCAGCCCACAATACCGCCGACCAAGTACCATGAGATTGCCCTCACCGCGCTGGACGTACTAGGAGATTTGCCAGACCTGATGACCCAGGCCAAGGCGAGAAAGTTCGCCTGCATCGCGAACGAGGACGGCAATAGCGCCACGCCCGCGTGGCCCATACCCGGAGCCAAGGTGGAGAATACGAGAAAGTAGAGGGCGACGCTGGAGCTATGGGCTTGCCACAAACTGAGGAAAAGCTTAATCTCGCAGAAACAGGTGACACCGGCGAGGGCCACGACGCGGAGCGCGTAGAAGGTGTAGTACGACGGCGAGCGGGTCAAGTATGGTTGAACAAGCAGCAAGACGTGCTTGATAGGATGCGCTAGCAACGCGTACGGGACAAGGTACGCGTAGGAGCGAATAGCGTACTCGGGAGAGTATTCCCAGGTCTGTTTGCCAAAGCGTTGGAGCATAAAGTTGAGGGGCTCCCAGTAGTTGAAAGTCTCATCGCAATCGGAGATGATCATGTACAAGGCCAGGTATAGTCTCGTGAGCACATTGAGGCCTACCACGAGCCATGCTAGTGCAGATAGCCGCGATGTTCTCCTATTTCTGGGCATTGTGGTGTGGCTCAAGTTAATTTTCCAGCGCTTAACGGATGCGATAAAACCGGGCTGACCTCTCAGTTTTTCTTTTCACTGGTAGTGCACCTTCGAAGGGTCTACTGAACTTGTAATCACTCTGCTGGACGTTACTATTCAAGCTACCTACATACACTGAGTTTTGTTACATGAACCCCTGCACTCGACGCTCTTGGTGCAAGTCAAATTGATGTACTCGGTGTGCGCGCAAATGCTACTGGCGCAGTGGTTTTGCTTGGTGATGGAGACCTTCCCGCCGTTGCCGCAGTAGCGCCACGCAGTGATACTGAATACCCAGACCTTGCACGTGTCCCCTGCACAGCTTTGAGAGGCTGTTCCCGTGAGAACGTACTCCCCGCCGGTGGCACAGCTTCCAATGCTCGCCACGAGCAATGCCTGGGCCTGCTCATTGGTCACGGGGTTGTCAAACAATACTCGCTGCACTCCAGTGCACTGCCTGCAGCTTTTCGGCACGGCTAGAGCACACCCGGAAAGAATCCACACGAGGAGAGTTGAGAGTTGCCAAAACATCTTGGCCCTGGTAATCGCCATGGGCGAAGCCTCCCCTTTTTATATGGATTTGGGGAATAAAGGGCCAGTGCATCCCTTGGTGCGGCCCGCCATCGCATCTCTTTTCTTTTACGGCGAGAGTTACAACCCCTGTCGGCCTGAAATCACCTATTGTTGTCCCGGATGATAGTTGGGCTACTGGGGAATCTTTGTTCTGACTCATAGACAATAGCGATCGATTCTGCGACTCGTATTCTGTTGGTTTTAGACAATCAAGGCGAAGCTTCCAGATCAGGGGGGAATTGATGCATGGATCTCGGAATTGGTATCACGTACGTGAGGGTTTCAAGCGCCGCCTCGATGATATTGGATTGTCGCGAAAAGTGTAGTGTTTGCAATATTCAAAGCGCATGATTCAAGCATTTGCTGCTTAAAAATGGTCGAGGAAAAGTGCGTGTGCAACGAGATGAGACATTCAGTCATGAAAAAAGCCTCGCGTCAATTTCCATTGAACCGACTAATGACTCGATGAACCTTGCTCTGTTTCTTCTTTCTGGCCACTTGAAGTATTATATGCGTCTAGCTATGCATACGTCTCTTGGTACGGGAAGAAAAACCTAAATTAAGCAAGGCTGTATGGCTGACTTTCACTCCAGCTTCAAGCCTTCGACGCTTCGTTGACCTTTAAGAACTGCTGGAATGCTCATTCCTCCACCAAGAAGACTCGTGTAATGTGTGGATGATCAATTGGACGTCTGGTATCGATATGAAGTCTATCGTGAATGGAAGAAGATTGCACTACGAATTTTGGGAGCCACCTTGTACTACTCATTACGACACAACATATGGTCACCGAAAGACAAGGACTCGATGCATCACCACCAAAGGTGGGTGTAGCTTTTACCAAGTGGTTGTCGCAGAGGAGCACACCTGACGTCACCGACAAGTCTATTCGAGGTCAATAGAAATTCCCATTGAGACAACCCAGTGTTCTTTGGCCCCATCTGTTCGCTCCGGATCTCAAATTGGAGAAGGGCCGGTATCCTTGATCTGCCTTTGGGCCGAACGATGATTGGCCTTTAAATGCGCCATTCTACGACCCCACCGCAGCCGGCTCCTTGCTGGGCGGAAAGATGTCACATAAATTTTATGGGATCTCTACATAAACGCACTTGAGTCGCATTGTGTAATCACTAAACAACACTCGACCTGAACAAACCACATCTACTCGCACTGAGTAAGGTTGCACTCGCCCCTGCACTCGACGCTCTTGGTGCAGGCCAAGTTGATGTACTCGGTGTGCGCGCAAATGCTACTGGCGCAGTGGTTTTGCTTGGTGATGGAGACCTTCCCGCCGTTGCCGCAGTAGCGCCATGCAGTGATGTTGAACACCCAGATTCTGCAACTGTCTCCCGCACAGCTTTGAGAGGTTGTTCCCGTGAGATCGTACTGCCCGCCGGTGGCGCAGCTCCCGATACTCGATACTAGCAATGCCTGGGCCTGCTCATTGGTTACCGGGACCTCGAACAAGACTCGCTGCAGTCCTGTGCACTGTCTGCAGCTGTTCAGAGCCAAAGTGCGGGGTGCGAGAAGCGAGATCGCGAGCGCTAGGATGCGAGAGAAGGCGGTCATTGTGGTGTGCTGATCACCGGAACCAGTACGAGGGCATTGGGGTGAGATTTATAAGGTTACAAGAGGCGAAGTAATATGGTGTACAATAGAGTATACGAGAGGAACAGGTGAAGCTCTCTTTTAGGGTTATGGGCGGCGGGGCGGGAGTCCAACCGGTCCGCTCCCATCAGATCCTGTCTGATCAGACCGGCATGACCTTCCGATCCTCCGATCCTCCGATCTGAAAGAGGCAAAAGAAACAGAAACAAGAAGAAGCAGAAGCATCTTGACTAGAGAGAACAATTGCAAAAGAAAGACTCTAATTATTTTTTATAAAGTTCTTTTCGGAATGCACCGTTGCGTTTATTTTCCCAGCTGCGAAGCAGGGTCAGGATGCCTTAGTCATCACGACAGGGCCCGACGGCGCCCTCTCACGGCGCCCGTCATGTGATGCTGATCGCCCTAGTCCCAATAAGGGCCCTGGTCTAGGCCTTCCACCAACCTATTCAGCCCGTTTTCTCGCCTTGAACCTACTTTGAACTTTAACGTTCCAGGGGGCTAGAGGGGCATCGCCAGACACGGGGTATGTAGATGAATTGGTTCTCGCACACATTGCCGAACGGTCGCTATCGCAAACAAGACGCCGTATATCGGTACCCCCCTCCTCCTCAAGCTCACAGATGATGGATCGCGGAGTCAAGCTCGGCGACGGGCAGCGCGACTACAACCATGCCACCGACTCGGAGTACCTGCGCCTCAGGGGCCTTGCCGACGAGGCGTACCAGAAACGCAACCACCTCAGCCAGCAGTCGCAGGACGCGTACAAGCGCGGCGACAAGGCCGCGGCCGGCCAGTTGAGCGAGCAGCTGAAGAAGGCGTTGCACGACGCCGAGCAGTACAGCATGCAGGCCGCAGAGTACGTGTTCCGCGAGAACAACGCCGACAGCGCGGGCGACGAGATCGACTTGCACGGCTTGTACGTGAAGGAGGCCAAGTACATTGTGCAGAAGCGGATCGTCCAGGCGGTGAGGACGAACCAGTCGCACTTGAAGGTGATTGTGGGCAAGGGGCTCCACTCGCAGAACGGCGTCGCCAAGTTGAAGCCCGCGATGGACGAGATGTGCGACGAGGCCGGCTTGAAGCACCACATCGACCCCAAGAACGCGGGCGTGCTGGTCATCGACTTGAGCAGCGTGTCCGAGCTGCAGATCCCGGCGTCGTGGAGCCAGGGCCCGCCGGTGTCGATGCCCGAGCCGGCGCAGCAGGGTAGTGGCGGACAGCAGTACCAGCCGCACCAGCAGCCGCAGTACCAGCAGCAGCAGCAGCAGAACCATCACCAGCAGCAGTCGCAGCACCAGAATCTGGGCAACAATTTCAAGACGGGCAACCAGTACCTCGATATGGCGCTCAAGGTGCTTTGTATTTGTATGAAGAAGATGTGAGGGGCTCTGTGGTTTGGATAGAGAGAGCCTATGGACGGTGTTGGATGTATACTTTAGGAAACAACAGTTTTGTATCTTGTAATTGCAAATACGGCTTCACAGGGCGCAGCGTGGTCTGCCCTGTTTAGCGACTACGAATACACGACACACGATACACTACTGGTAACAAGCACATGAATTGAAAGCATACTATACATTATTTAGTGAGTTATTCAATGCACAGGTTCCACCGGTATAGAAAACTGGCCCAGTATTGGTTGTGGTTCGGTATGGGAAACAGGCCCCGTATTGGTTGTGGTTCGGTATTGGAACTGGTCCAGTATTGGTTGTGGTCCGGTGGTGACGAAACGACTCTTCGAGCTGTACTACACTGGTAGACATGTTAGCTAACACGCACACCCCGAGGAGCCCTGGTCCATGTGGATATTGATAACATCGTTATAGTCGTCGCCCGCGGGGTTATTCGAGTCGTACAACTCTTCCTGGTGCAAGGCCATTTTGGCCACGACCTCAAAGGCCGCGTCCACGTTGATGGACAATTTCGCCAGGGTCTCGAACACGGGATAGGACGACTCGCTTGTGGCGGACTGGGAAATGGCGTGCAACTTGCGAGACAACTGGGGGATTTTGCGGGAGTCGTCGACGTCGACCTTGTTGCCGATGATGATGAAGGGGAAATCGAGCGGGTTGGAGACGTTTGACTGGACGAGGAACTCGTCTTTCCAGGAGCTCAAGTTGTTGAGGGACTTTTCGTTGGAGACGTCGTAGCAGAGGACGCAGCAGTCGGCGCCGCGGTAGAAGGCGACGCCCAAGCTCTGGAAGCGCTCCTGCCCCGCGGTGTCCCAGATCTGGAGGGTGACGTGTTTGTTGTCGACGACGATGTCTCTGGTCAAGAAGTCAGCGCCGATGGTGGCCTTGTACTGGTGGGAGAACTTGTTGTTGACAAACTGCTGCATCAAGGAGGTTTTGCCGACGCCGGAGTCACCGAGAATGATGACCTTCAAGAGCGTCTTTTTACGGGCTGACATGGTGGCGAGGGGCGGCGGGGTCTCTCGTCGTGTTCTATGCGTGCCAAACAGTCTGCGAAGGAAGAACGAATTAATTAATTAAACGTTATCAAATGTGGGTACTGTATGCAGTACCACCATCTATCTGCAGTACACAGATAAGCCTAGCCAGCCCTTTCCTAGTAAATGCTACAAGGACTAGTAGGTTTCCCAAGGGGGGGTGACTTGGGTACGTGCCCTCACACAGCACCCACACCTTCTATAAACACACACACCCCACAATCTGCCGCTTAGTAATAACGATTGCCCCGCATCACGTGATACACACTCCCCGCCCTCCCTTGTGCCCTGCCGCAACCACGGGCGAGGTTTGCGTGCTTTCCGTATAAATAGCGCCTAGATTGCTCCTTATCGCACTTTTTCCGAATACACCCCAATGTCCGTAACTGCATCTATTCAATTGACCCAGAACAGCACCTTCAGGCTCAACAACGGCTTGCACATCCCCGTCGCCGCCTACGGCGTGTACCAGCTCCCGCCTCAGGACACCATCGACTTGGTCTACGCGGCCTTGGACGCCGGCTACCGCCACATCGACTCCGCCGACTGCTACGGCAACCAGGGCGAGGCCGCACAGGGCATTGCGCGCTTCTTGAAGGCAAACCCACACGTCTCGCGACAAGATATCTGGTTCACCACCAAGGTCTACAACACCGACCACGGCTACGACAAGACGATGGCCGCCCTAAGTCGCATCTCGGCCGCCGTGCTGCCCCACATCGACTACGTCGACCTCGTGCTCATCCACTCTCCGCTCACCTCCAAGAAACTCCGCCTCGAAACGTACAAGGCGCTCCAGGAAGTCGTGCAGAACCCGGCCCACAAGGTCTTGAGTCTCAAGTCCATTGGCGTGTCCAACTACGGAGTCAAGCACCTCGAAGAGCTCTTTGCGTGGTCCGAGTTCGCAGTGCCGCCCGTCGTGAACCAGATCGAAGTGCACCCGTGGCTACCCCGCGTAGCGTTGCGCAAGTACTTGGCCGAGAAGAATATCGTCCCGGAGGCCTACTCGCCCTTGACGCAGGGCGTGAAGTTGAACAGTCCGGACTTGTTGCGGCTCGCGGACAAGTACAAGGTGGACAAAATCGAGATGTTGCTCAAGTGGTCGTACCTCCAGGGTCTCGTGGTGATCTGCAAGACCAGCAAGCGCGACCGCATCAAGACAAACTTTGGCTACTTGCCGGCGAAAAAGATCGACGACGGCTTGGAGGAGAACGCCATCTTGGGCGTGGTGGACTTGGCGCCGGAACTCTTGCAGGAGCTCGACATGCCCGACTCGCGCGAGGTCTGCACCTGGGGCGGCGTTGACCCTACCGAGTACGAGGATAAGTAGGGTTCAGGTAGTCGGTGACGTCATATATAAGCGTTGATGAGGTAATATCTTAGTAATCACGATGACATAAGATATTAGCAATTAATATGACATAATATATTAATAATAAAAATTTGACAAACACGTGACAAGCCAAATCACATGACCAAACCACTCCTTTCGCATCTCCCATCAAGACCAACACTAACTCCCTACACATGTCATCTGCGTCACAATCGTCTGCGGCCAAGCGCAAACCGGCAAAGCAAGAGTACATTGCAAAGATCCGCTACTCCAACAACCTACCGCCCCCGCCATTGAACCCCAAGTTCCTCCAGTACGGCCTTACCGAGCAGACCCCGCTGGCCCTCGAGTCGCACCACTTGCTATCGTCCCTCTTCCGCAAGCACAACTTCCTCTCGCTTTTGGAAAACATTGACGATGACTTGAACATGCCCCTCAACCTCATCTACAGCCGCGGCTTTGCCGACGCGGACCTCTTGCTGTCGTGGTACGGGAAACCGGCAAACCCCCTGCAGGTGCCGTTGCATCCGCGCGACCGCGCCCTCCTCCGCGACGCCGGCATCGCGTCCATCGCCCGCCTGGAGCCGGGCGTCTCCTTCTTGCGCCGCACAGAGTACATCGCCGAGCGCCTGTTGCCGAAATCGGTCGGCCACGCCTCCCACGCCGAGCCCGCGCAGCCCAAGGACGCGCTGGAAAAGGCCGATCCCGACGCCCAGCTCGCCGCGGTCGAGGCCACCTTCGACAAGCTGCAGCGCACCCTCGACAACTTGGCGCTCTTGCAGCACCCGCGCAAAAAGCACCTAAAGGCGGTCGACGCCTGGCCGTTGTTGCCCGACACCGGCATGCTGGACGCCAAATTCTTTGGCGTCAAGTTTGTCGGGTCGGCCCTGGTCCAGCGCGAGCTCGACGGTCCCAAGAAGGACGACACGCACTGTACGCTAGCCGGCTTGGAGACGGCCCTCTTGAAGCCCACCACCTCGCAGAACGGCGAGTGGCTCGCCATGTACCAGTGCCAGGACCGCGAGAAGCTCGCCCGGTTGCAAGATCAGCTCCATTCGACCGCCAAGGAGTTGTCGGCGGGCCTGTCGGTGGAGACGTACCGCTTCGCCCACCTGAAAAACTATGAAATGAATTTCAATCGGTTCCCCAAGCAGACCGAGGAATTGGCGATAAAGTTCGCGCCGGCCCGGGACAAGAAGAAACGCAAGGCCGCATACTACTATCCCATCTCGGGGCGCATCTTTTTGAAAAAGTATCGCGCGTCAACCAACCTGGAAGTGAACCGCTTCTTGAAGGACTTGACGGCCGACGCCATTGATTTGGAGTTGCGCGAGCCCACCTCGGTAGAGCTCCGGCAGCGGGATAATATCAGGCTGGAGTACGATCCGATGGAGTATGAGGGGGAAGAGGAGGAGGAGGAGGAGGAAGAGGAAGAGAAGGAAGAGGAGGACGAGAACGATGATGATGATAAAGAAGCAAAACGTCTATCCCGACCCGCTTCCCGAGAAACGAGTGTGCGTGATGTGGCCGATGAGTTTGACGAGGCCTCGGCACTTGCGTGAAGTAGTAGGTTTTCTCAACTTTTAGGAGACATACTTGATTCGGGTACACGAGATAAGGAGCCGGCTACGCGTTCGAGACTAGTCTAGCGAGAACGACCTCTTTTGGAATCAAAGAAGCAGCTTCCCGAGAAACGAGTGTGCGTGATGTGGCATATGAGTTTGACGAGGCGCCGGCACTTGCGTGAAGTAGTAGGTTTTCTCAACTTTTAGGAGACATACTTGATTCGGGTACACGAGATAAGGAGCCGGCTACGCGTTCGAGACTAGTCTAGCGAGAACGACCTCTTTTCGAATCAAAGAAGCAGCTTCCCAAGAAACGAGTGTGCGTCATGTGGCCGATGGGTTTGACGAGGCGTCGGCTCTTGCGTGAAGTAGTAGGTGTTCTCAACTTTTAGGAGACATACTTGATTCGGGTACACGAGATGAGGAGTCGGCTACGCATTCAAGACTAGTCTCGTGAATACGACCCCTTTTCGAATCAAAGAATTAGGTGTATGATCTCTAGCATTATATAAATTAGGAAAGGGGTTACACGATAGCTGCCACAAACTAGCAGACATAAAACACAAGAATCAAGTAATGCAGCAGTGCGCGGACTTGCCGCGCTTCGGAGGGGCCACGTTATCGCTATTTCTCCCTCTTATTACAGATCTGTCTGCGACAGGTAGAAATAATAATATTAATATAGCTCCAAACATAGCAATTACTCCTAATCATTTATCTGGTATTGAACGTAATATT